>CM031241.1:637312047-637377047 GCA_018340775.1 Taxus wallichiana var. yunnanensis | reverse complement strand
ATAGCTAAATGCCTAAAAGATGACTTTTTATTAATTATCGAGAAGCATCCAGTTTTGGCGCCTAGGGTTGGAGAATTTTTATTTTTATTATTTAGAGCATCTACATGTTGATGTGAGTGCACACATGAATAAAATAATATTTTTAGCTTTCTTGACATGCAAGCAAATTCTAAAAATAGAGGGTAGCAAGATTTATAATTAGATCTTGGTGAAGAAATGAGATATTCATGCTATAGATTGCATACTTGTATGAATTATTTACAGGGAATACTTCATTTATGCCCATATTGGTGAAGAAATCAGAATTCAATATCGATACATTGAATATATCTTCAGAATCAAAGGAATAAATAGATCCAACTCTCATAATTGCAAAGGCTTCTGGAAAAAATCCATCCTCTTTCTTCTAATGCAGCCCATGGGGAATTCATTGCATGGAAAATTCCTTACAACAACTTCTACATGTGCTCCCAATCTTCCAGTTGAATCCTTCATTGAATTTACTTGTATTTTCCTTCACTCGGAGTTCTTTCCAGAATTTAAAATTGCTCATATGCAATTAAAAATAAAATATGATGAGTTTTGTCTAAATTATTTACGGCAAACATTGCATTGGTGCATATACTAGAGAAGAATTGCAAAAGTTTCAAGGATAATGGGAAGATAGGTCAAAGGCAACACCAAGCAAGAAAAATCACGATCATTGCTTCCAGATCCAGTTTGTTGAGAATCAAATGAAAGGATTCAACAACATATGGGAGAAAAAGGCATCTCGATTCAAAGAAGCTCTCCTTTAGATCATTTGTTGCTAGAATGAATGATTCGAAGTGCAATAAAGGTTGGATTAACATGTAGAGTATGGAAAAAGAACAAGATTGGGAGTGTTGCAGCAATTTTCTTCTAATTTCTTCTCTTTCTTCTTCTTTCTCTTATTTTCTCTGAAAAATTAATTGAGTAATCAATTAAATTGTAAAACTTAAGTGATTGGTTTAAAATTCATTACTTCAAGTTACTGAGAAGAATTCAATTACTTGAAAATAGGTGGTAGACATGCACAAAAAGAAGGTTCTATTTTCAGTTATAAATTATGCATGTCATGCAAAGAGGAATTCCAAGAGGAATATTTCCAGTTGCTTCCCTTTTTCATAGCTTCAACATGTGGCAATTCATTAAAAAAGCTTCCTATTTGTAATTTCCCTCTATACACTATAAATAGAGGAAGAACCTACGGGTTAAATGATCAAAATTTATAATCAGCATTCTTGTGTTCCACACTTTGAGCTGAAACTCTTGATATTGTTCTAGAAGCTAAGGAATTGAAAGGAGGCAGGTTTCCAGAGAAATTTATGTCAACGGTGCATTTGTTTCTTATTTATTTTAAATCTTTTCATAAACTTTGTGTCATCTCATATTTGGATCTAAAACTTTCCTTTGCTCTAAATTTTGTATTTCAAGATCTATTTATTTTATCTATGTGCATGAGACCAACTCTGCAAACTATTGGTTAGATTGCACATCTTCTTTCTTTTCTTCCCGTATTCAATTATTTCCCTCTTTTGCACATATTTCTTACAATTGCATACTTGCTACAAAATTACCTAGCTATGGTGCATGAGCTTCGTAATTAAAGTAAAACCAACAGATAGATATTAGAAAATATAATTGATAAAACCTTACATGGAGCCTCACCGGTAAATGAGGGAGATTTATCTCATGACTGCCTAGGTTTTTAGCTGTGCAGAAAATCTAGCCAACAATTTTTGGTGACTCCACTGGGGAACAACACAAATTAGCAGACCAGAGATTTCTCTTGTCAGTTCCCTTTTATATTATAAGCTCAACCTGGCAGAACGTCCATTCACGTGGTCTAGCAGAGCTCAAGGAAGGATCGACCATTTTTATAGATTACAGGAGCAGTTTAATTTCAATCATCCTCCTCAAGTTAGAAGCCACAGATCTAGTCTTTCACCAGGAAGAAGAGTGCAAACTCCTCCAGATCTAGATCGTGTCCAACACAATCTAGCAGCTAGGATTATTCACCAAGTCTATTCTCAAAGAAGACGTGCTCCTTTCATGATGTAGAATCAGCCACTTGCCCCTGCAACACCTGTTCCATGGGGTGCAACCTTTAGACCTTTGAATCTGAATCCTATGCATGATCTACCTAAAGGGATGAGAAAGAATTTTCCAAAATTATTTGGAGATGGAAAGAAAAATCTAAATGACCACTTGGTTGCATTCTTTATATCCTGTGGAGTGCTCGTCATAGAACATGAAGATGTGTCTGTCCGTCATTTCATAAAGAATCTGCATGACTTGGCTGGAGAATGGTTTTACCGGTTAGCTCCTGGAACCATAACCAACTAGGATACCATGCAAGATGCATTCCTGAAAATATTCAAACTAGCTAAAGATTCCAGTACCCTGATAACTCAACTAACTCAGCTAAAGAAGGAGCCACAAGAGCACATGCAAGATTTTATTGCAAAATTCCAAAGATTACTTTATTAAATTTTGGCTTCTACTTCTCTGAATGATGAGAATCAAAAGGTATTCTTCATCAATGCTTTACTTCCTGAAGTAAGCTATCAACTACGAAGATCACGTTCTACTGAATTATTAGTAGCCCAAAACATGGCGGTTGAAATTGAAGATGACCTCATCATGGCTGGAAAGATAAAGAGAAACACTTCTAGAGCTGAAATTTCATCCTCTACTACTACTTCTGATTCACTATTACAAAAATTATCAAATGATATGTCTCGATGAAGAAATAAATGGCCTAGGAAACAACAACCGCCCCCACTCATAAATTTCAACAACAACAACCGGAACCACATTTTTGGTTCCCAAAGATTAGCAATTGAATCTGCTCCTAGAAACAATGTAGAGATGAATGAAGAAGACTAGGAATTTTTCATTGATCAAATCGAGAATGATGATTTTGTAGATCCTAATGGCAACTCTAAAATTAATTACCTAAAATAAAAATATGAACATGACTATGAGGAGCTTCTTGAAGACGATCATGGTCATGCATATGTAGTATTTACATAATCACAAACTTGCCAAGCTGAGGCATTAGCTGATGAACAAAGAAGGGGAAACCCTTTACCTTCTTCCTTAGCTCCCAGAAATAAGAATGTGAGTTCTTCATCTCAACCACAGAAAGCAGCTTAGGTATCTGAATCTATACCTTCTTTTGACATTATTGATCATGCCAAGAAAACTAGAGTTCAAATGTCAAAAGTTGAATACTTGAGAGCCTTTCTTGAGCAATTAAATAGGCTAGTTAAATATGTACAATCACTAGGACAATCCAATACATCAAAAGGCATTTTTCCTAATCCCAAGGATACTCCTCCCTAGAACAACACCGTGAGTTGTTAAACCCTCATTATCTTCTAAAAGAGTAGAACCTTTCTATGTCTCCTTATTGCTTAATGGTTTCAAGTTAAGCAACTGCATTCTAGATTTGGGTGCTTCTAAAATGTCATGCTAGCTAAATTTGTAGATGCTCTTGGGCTTACCTTGACAAAGACCATAAAAAGGTGTTATTCCATGGAGAGACAGGTCCCTTTAATTAGAAAAAACAAAAGATGCACAAGATGTTCTGGAAACTTTACTTGAAAAAATATTAAAGATGACAATCTTAGTTGTAAATATTCATGTCTCCTATGGGATGTTGCTTTGAGAAAAATTTCTCTAAAGAGTTGGGAGGGAAGTAAAGATGGATTGTTCCTTGCTCATATTCCTATTAAAGGAATTAACCATAAGTCGAGCCAAAAAAATAAATCTAAGTACATGGATAAAAATCAAGATCCTAGATCTCATATTATTTTTAGGAATCTGATCGTGGGGTCTATTTCTTGGAAATGGATAAAGACGTTTTAGAGCCAGAAATTCAACCAGATCCGAAGCGAAGAAAAGAAAAAGTTTGTACTTTGGAGTTTAAAATCACTTTTTGTTCTTTTGGATCAGGTCATCATTCTATTAATATCTCCAGATCATGAGATATTCCCATACTCCCACAAGTTGTTGTTCGAGAACACCAATCATACGGTAGAGTATGAAGCCTTGCTACTAGGAATGGAACAAGCTAGAAAGAAAGGAGTAAAACTCATAAAATCCTAAGGAGATGTTGAAATTCTAGTAAAGAAAGTTTGAGGGAAAAATCAATTCAAAGGAGATAATCTGAAGCATTACAGAGATAGAGTGTTTTCTGCCACACTTGATTTTGTAGCCTTCTCTATCGACTTCATTCCAACAAATCAAAATTCCAAAGTAGACTCTTTGGCAATCACAGCTACACTATTGAATCCAGATAGACCACCATCCATATTCATATAAGGAAACTATAAAGTGGATATGGTCTACCGCCTAAAATATCTACTAGTTTTGAACAAAGGCAAACTTTTAATGACAACAAATAAACATATGCATGTACAGGAACAAGACAACTTTGACAAGTTGTATGTTGAAAGGAGTAAGTCACAACCATGAAAAATAGTCACAAGCATAATTGATCCAGATTATGGTGACAATAGTAGAGTAATCCAACTGAAAGGTAACAAAATTCCTAAGGGTTTAGTTTCCTTAGTGGAGACTTTTGACAAACATGATCAGTACTTGAAGAAGAACAAAGAATATGATGATAGTTCCTCCTCAGGAATGCAACTAGTAAATCTTGGTTACAAGGAAGTTGATGAAGACTTATTTACCATAGAGAGAAGAAAGGATGTGCCACCACAAGATGAATTTGATGAGGAATTTCCTAAGTTATTTGACAAGAAGACTAGATAAAGGAAGTTTGAGATCGAGACTGGTACTCTTATGGGACAAGAGACATGAATCAAGGGCATGCATGACAAATTAGATTCACTCTAGAAAGGTCCCTTCATGATCAAAAGAGCTTCCGAGAATGGATACTTTCTTCCTTGCTTACTGGGATGGAATTGAGTTACCTCTACCTTTCAACAAGAAACATCTGAAGTTGTTCATGAACTGAGATACAGGATAAAACCTGTTTGTATATAAATAAAACTTTTTTTGTTTTAGTTTATTTTTGTTTTGTTTTGTTTTTGCGGCTACCTCGAACCCAATGGACAAGACACGAAACCAAATATTTTGGGATCTCATCCTCACTCCTTTCATTATGAAAGAGGTAAAAATTTCCATAGATGGAGCCGACTATTGTCCCTGAGATTTGACCCTAAAATCTGGGACTACCCCTTTTAAAAAAATTGTTCTTTTCAAAGTAACGGTTCGTTTTGTGTTTGTTTTCTGCATGATTGCTTGCATTTCTCTATGGTATCCCCAAAAGTCATAAAAGTAAAATTTGACAAATATCCACATGCCAAAACTCACTCAAATCCTTCACTAGACCTTGTTTTTGCAAGCATTTTATTTATTTATTTAAAATAAATAAAGTTCTTTTAAAAATAGATTGAGATAAAATTGAGGATTTAAGTTATATAAATCACTTCACCACATCATTATTACTACGAACATTCACATGGGGATAAGAATTTTTACTGAGATCGCTAATTAGAGAAATATTTTGAGCAATTGCCCACAGCTTTCTTTTGTTCTATTTTATTTCTTTTTGTCTCATGTTTTGATCTATTTTTTCCGACAATTATCGTAGCCTTTTCATTCTTCCTACTGGACCTTTCTTATACCTATGGTTTTGAAAATCTATCCATTTTTAATTACTAATTGATCAAGAAGGTGATCAAAGCTTAGGATTCTTTCTGAAGATGCAAGAAGTTGCTTGGTCCAAAAAGGTGCAAAAATGGATTCTATGAAAATAAGAAAAATATTACCATCAATGTGTATATCTCGATAAAATATGCACTTTTACAGAAAATGACATCTAAAATGGAGCCACATAATGAAATTTATGGCACATGCAAGTTTTTGCTGCTACATCTTCCCGAAACCTTTCCAAAAATGGCAAATTTTATTCTATGCTTGTGTTTTCTTCACCAAAAATCCAAAAAAGGAAAGAAATATAGTTTTCATGTCAGTCATAATTTTCAAGGTTTCCTTCCGCATCCAATTTCCATACTACCCTAAGTGACGCATTTTCACGCAATTTTAAAGAGTTATCTTTCATACAAGTCACACTTTTTGGAAGGAAGGATTTAAGTTATCGATGGGAATTTTGTTAGTGGTGGCGGTGGGAGTTTATTGCCTTCCTAAGCAAGCTACTTTTTCCCATCAATTCAAATCACTTAAGATGCCAACGGAATTTTAGAGGTGGCGGGTAAAGGAAATTTCCGCCTACCTAAGAGTTATTTTTCCCATTATGAGAGAAAAATCACTTAAAGTACCAATGGGATTTTTAGAGCTGCCTAGCAAGTTGACTTTTCCCATCAAAGAAGTTTATTCAACCATGCAAGTCACATTTCTAAGAAGGAGGCTATTTTTCATGCAAGTCGCACTTTTTGGAAGGAAGGATTTAAGTTGTCGGTGGAAATTTTGGCAAAATGGTAGGCGGTAGGAATTTCTTTCTGCCATAGCAGGGTGAAAATTTCCATTATGAAAGTTAAATCACTTAAGTGAAAGGTGGGAATTTAAAATTTCTCATATGCAATTAAAAATAAAATATGATATTTTTTCTAAATTATTTACGGTAAACATTGCATTGGTGCATATATTGGAGAAGAATTACAAAAGATTTAAGGATAAAAGGGGAAGACAGTCAAAGGCAACGCCCACAAGAAAAATCACAATCAGCTACTTCCAAATCTAGCTAGATGAGAATCAAATGAAAGGATTCAACAACATATGGGAGAAAAAGGCATCTCAGATTCAAGGAAGTGATCTCATTTAGATCATTCATTGCTAGAGTGAATGAAGCAAAAGTGCAATAAAGGTTTAATCAGCATGCAGAGTATGGAAGAAGAACAAAACTATGAGTGTTGCAGCAGTTGTCTTCTAACTTATTCTCTTTCTTCTTCTTTCTCTTATTTTCTCTGACAAAGTAATTGAGTAATCAATTAAATTGTAAAACTTAAGTGATTGGTTTAAAAGTTGCTACTTCAAGTTACTGGAAGAAATCAATTACTTGAAAATAGGTGGCGGACCTACAAAATAGAAGGTTCTATTTTTAGTTATAAATTATGCATGTCATGCAAAGAGGAATTTCAGGAGGAAGATTGCTAGCTGCTTCCCTTTTTCATAGCTTCAACATGTGTCAATTCATTAAAAAAACTTCCTATTTATAATTTCCCTCTATACACTATAAATAGAGGAAGAACCTATGGATTAAAGGATCGAATTTGTAATCATAATTCTTGTGTTCCAGGACTATGAGCTGAAACTCTTGATATTGTTATGGAGGCTAAGTAATTTAAAGGAGGCAGTTTCAGAGAACTTTGTGTTAATGGTGTATTTGTTTCTTATTTATTTTAGATCTTTGCATAAACTTTGTGTTATCTCATATATGGATCTAAAAATTTCCTTTTTCTAAATTTTGTATTTCAAGATCTATTTGTTTTATCTATATGCATGACACCAACTCATGAACTATTGGTTAGATTATACATCTTCTTTCCTTTCTTCCCGTATTCAATTATCTCCCTCTTCACACATATTTCTTACAACTTACTTGTTGCCAAATTGCCTAGCTATGATGCATGAGCTTCACAGCTTAAAGTAAAACCAACAAATAGATATTATACAATATAATTGATAAAACCTTACACTGGGAGCCTCATTGGTAAATGAGGGAGATTTATCTCATGATTTCCTAGGTGTTCGGATGTGCGAGAAAATATAGCCAACATGTTCTTTTAACATTAAAATGAATACATTAGTTACGAAATACTTACATTGCAAAAAAAAATATTAAAAGGATTAGCTAAAACCATATATTTCAAAAATAAAAATACATGAAAATTTAATTTTTGACAAATTTGGGTTGTATCTCTACAAAAAGCGTTGCAATGTTTTTAATTTACTTAATATAGTATAAAAATTTCTTAAATGTTTGTTTTATGCTTGTGTCACCCCTTTCTTTATTTTCAAGTAGAAATGTTTCGGCTTCGTATTTTCTATTATGGGTGCCTTCAAAATAAATATACATATCAAATATCAAACTCATTTCAATATGAAACAATATTTATGTTAAAGGTGTGTAACAACAAATGAGCCTATCCATCACATATGTTTGCATAAGCTGACTGGTCAACAGCCAATGGGATGTTTACCACTTTTGGAGGGAATTTATCATTGGCAGTTGACCAGTCGGCCTATGCAAACATATGTGATGTTTAGGCTCCCCATATAACAGATGTGAGAGAAGCTCGATGACAACACTCTCTACTTGCTTTACACCTATTGGCCTTACATGTTTTTAGTCACCGTAAGTTACCACACACTTTGGTTTTCACTATGGCGTACATATTCTTTTTTTTATGCTTATTACGATTGTGTTCCTTGTATTCCTTTGTTTATTTATGGTGCTTTGGTTCACTCCTCTGGATCAAGTTCTTACCTTCCCCATCTTGCTTTTAATACAACATTTTATTTATGCTTTGTATGATATTTAGTTTTCATGTTGTGTTTCCTATCACTTCCTTTTCTTCCCTTCTATCATTGTCAGGACCAACAAATGTTTTCTTGTTTAACCAAAACAACTATAGGGTTTCCCTGGATAAATGTGATTTAGGTGGTGATTTAATTTGTTGGGGTGGGTTTTGCTTAGGAGTGCCAAACATAAAGGGGATTTCATTATGTGACATAACATATAGTGAGGGAGAAGGTTATTTTCCTATCTTAATAGGTTGTGCAACAATTTTTATCTCACCAAAATGTTGATACAAAACATCTAGTTTCCATTTGCGATGTGTTCATGCAAATATCCTATATTTGACTTGTACCAAACCTCTAGCAAGATCCTATATGAAATCATTTCTATTAAATGGATATGTGTGTGAACTACATTCAAGGTCACCCTCTCTTTCCTATGCTAAGCATTAAAAACACATATAACAAACAGTTCGTAGACTTGGCTATTAGTTACGCCAACAATATTGAATATAACACAAACTACAACATCTTATTACGGACATATATACTAGGTTGCTACCTTTTTTTAGTTGTTGCTGCTACTAACTCATACTTGTGACAGATGATGTACATGATGTAGCATCTTGTCCTCTTCACCTGGTCTTTTATACATCAAGTTCGATGGAAGGGTTAAAAAAACCTAAAAAAATTTATGTTGTTGACAACATGTTCTACTTTTCCTACACGCATTGTGTATTACACATGTTTCTTATTACTAATTTCATTAGTTTTGTTGCATCGGTTCCTTATTACAATATAATTTAGATATTTATTTATATCTCTAAAATTTCCATCGTGATTAATAATTTTCTAGGTGTATTACATATTACTATAAATACATGTTACTTACATTGCATACTCACGAGAAATGGTCAAGAGTAGTTGGCCCTTGTATCTTGTTATCACAACAACCATTAACAAATTGCATCCATACCATATGAATTGGGTGATTGAGGGTAGAGTTACTCATAAAGGAACTACACATGTACATCAACAAAAAAGAGAGGGTAAGGTTCTGAATTTCAATGTATTTGATGCCCTCGGTGATGACATGAATGTCATTTTATTCAAAATGTAGTTGATTATTAAAAAAACACGGTTCAAGTTGGTGAGGTTTATGCCATGTCAAAAGTTACCTTAAAATATGTCAAACTAGAATATAAAGACACAAGTGGTCCCTAGGAGCTCATTCTCAATATGTAATATATTTTCCAACTTCCAACTATGTCTACAACCTACAATAGAAATTCCACTCTACCATTTCCATTTCACCACTATATTTGCACTCCAAAACCTAGCACTTACCTATATAGTTGATTTTATTGGTGTTGTAACCTCTACATCCATCATTACCTGAAAATATGGTAGTTGTATGTAATGGTGTATTGTTTCCATACAATATCAGACAAGATATACTATAGTTATAACCTTGTGGGGAAATTTATGTAATGAGAGCACACAACAATTACCACCACATGATGATGACAACGACATACATATACCAATATTATCTATTAAGAAATCCAAGGTCACCACATTCAAAAAAAAAAATATTAACCACGGTACCTAATACGTAATTTTTTTTTGGGAACCCCTAGTGAGAGGAAGCAAAAGCCCTCTATGTTTGGGTGGGTACCATAGAAGCAAAAATGTTTCAATTGCCTTTAGTACATAAATAGTGGTTGGGAAAACCATTGTTGACATTTATGTGTCCTCTTTACAAAACCTATTCCAACAAGCTATAGTTGTTCCAACAATTATACATATCAACATGACTAACTTTTGTTATCTTGTTTGTTCTAGGATGGTTAATGGTAAACAATGTCACAAAAAAATGGTTATAAATACATATGATTCTTGGAATTGGTCAAAATACAACTTTGATTCAACCTTATGTGAATATAAATATGTATTGCACATGATGTTAGAGGACCTAATTGACACTATATGGGCAACAACTTTCGATGATTGGATAAAACATTGTTAGGCTTTCCTACATGTGATCTTAAACAAAAAGATACACGTATTACAATGTTGTATGGGACATTATCAAATAAATTTTCTTCCATGGGTTCAAATTCATCCTTTCTATTTCGATAGATACCTAAAATGGTAAGAAGAAAATATCATGTATCGTAGCTCAACTGCAAGTGAACAAGATGGAAGCCATGCATAAATGTTAACAATTTTTTTGGAATCCTCATAATAAGATAGTATAGTGTTCTTACAACATATATGTACATGTTGAATAATGAAACCTTATAATACAATGTATGTATTTGCAATAATGACTCTCTTGTAAATACAAAACACGCAACTATGCCCACTTCCAAGCTTGTAACATGATGTAAATATTTATAGTAATGTACTTGTTATAAATGATATACTTACAATTACTAAGAATACACAAATCGCTAATATAGGTTCAACTTAATTACCACACACAAGGCATTTTGCAACCACTTACTCCTAAAATATGACAACCCTATGTACCAAACTTACACACACACACACATGTGTGTGTATACACAGAATGTGTATATATATTACATATAAATATATATACACATATAGATACATATATATACACACATATATACACATATCTAAATGTGTGTTTGTATATATATACACACACACATATAGATACATATATATACAAAAATCCAAATGTGTGTGTATATAATATATATATACACAATTACTAAGCATATACAAATTGCTAATTTAGGTTCAACTTAACCGCCACACACAAGGCGATTCTGTAACCACTTACTCCTAAAAATGAAAACCTTATGTACAAACTTACACATATATGTGTGTATATATACACAGATACGTGTATAAATACATACATATAAACATATAGATACATATATGTGTGTGTGTGTGTGTTTCGTGAAGATACAAATATGTTTTGCACCTTCAATGCTAATAATGCCCATCCCTATCTACACATACCAAACTAGGGCACCATACATAGATAGGAAATAACCCCCAACTAAATGGAACCTTCACCTTAAATTACCGAAGGATAATATATTATTTCCAATTTGACTATATGCAAAATACAATTTTACTTATTCTTGTACTTAGATAAATGGCTCATTTACATCTAAAGCTTAGATGTTAATGGCATGCTTATGCATACGTAGTTGCTTCATGTACTACATAACATATTCTTTAGTCATATTCATTTCAATGCTTACTTCCAATTATTTAATTTCTTGGGTTCCATGTTACATATATTGAACCTACATGATCACGATGATAAATGCACAATGATGAAAAACTTACCTTTAAATGAGAGATACATTCAATGAAAAACAATGGAACATCTATATTGAGTGCAAAGACATCCTCAATATATCCCATCACAACAAGAAAGGTTTCCATTCTTTCCCTCTCTGTAAAAATATACCCCCTACCAACAGATAATGCTCCTATTGGTTTGAGTATCCTTCGAGAAGCTTCGCATTTGGATACTAGATAGACACCCTATTTTGTAAACACATTTGCTTTGTTTACAATGAATAATACCTAGGGATGAAAATAAATCATACAAATACATGTCCTATGGTGTTTTGTAGAGAAAAAAACACATCGATTCTCTTCGTGGAACAATATGGATCTTGGTGCCCTACCTAAAGAACTAGCCATTTTAACATAGGTTGAAGAAATGCTTATTTCGAGATCCGGACCGCCTCTATGGGTCACCCATACTCATGGGGGATAATATATGTATAGTGGATATACCATAAGCTTCCCCAAGGACATTTCATCCATATTACGTCACTTTCCCGACTCCCACAAGACTTGGATATCTTAATGCTACATAGACTAAGAGCCGAAGGCAAACCATATGAATGTTTTGTGAATAGGGAACATGTTAGTGATGCACTTTCATACAAAATATGACATGACCTATACTACAGGGATGTTATTATAGACGTAGATACCCTTATAAATTTTCCCACTAAAGTTGAAGATATCTCGGAAAACTACCTTTTATGTCCGAGACATCCCCTACCTTAGTACAACCTTTTTGTACCAAAGATACAACTGAACCAACAAAAATAAGAACCAATATATTTAATGCATCTTCATTTGTTACATATGTTCCATCTTCCCATGCCGACTTTGAAGAGATTAAAAGATTCTTATAAAAAAACTCACAACACCCCACCCTTAGTTGATTGGCCCCAAATAAGTTCTGACCCCAAGAATAAGTACTCAACATAGGGCTTATTTTATATGGCCCTTCCAACCTTATTCCCATTTAGTGTAGATATGTTTCACAAACCTAACAACAATGAATTCTATATGCATGAATATGCTCTCCATTGAATACAATACCATGACAACCGCTTTGGCAGCCATCCAAGGTTCCGTTATTTTCTCTTGAATTTTATGATGTGCCATAGAATTCAAGCCATGTCATCCATATTGTTAAACAGAACATTGAAGACAATTCACCTAGAATTTTTCAAGAACTATGTATTTTATCATAACACCTTCTGGATGAGAAAATTGGAAATCAACTCATGTGGTTTGGCTACAATCTAGGAGGTAAAAATATGATTGGATCGATACAATGCAAAATGAACTCTTAGTCATGATCACTTAGCTAGGTTTCCTAATGTTGTTCTTCACATGAAGTATTGTTGATACTAAATGGCCTGATATGCATAAATTCATGCCTACCAATGCCATATATCATCTAACACTTCACATACATTGCATAACATAATTGGGTACCCACATTTGACAACCATGTATATGGCCACTAGATTCTTTACATTCCGATAAGAAATCCTAGAGAAATACTTAGACACCAAGGACTTTTGGTATAGGTATTTTTGCACACATTACAAACTTACAATATTCTTTACAAATACAAACTAAATTTCACCTTTTTTATTACTAACAGAATGCACTTATCTAGATTTGAATGGAAGCATAGAGGCTCAGAGCAAAATCATGGCTTCATATGGATATATAATAGCCCCGACATGGAAACATTGGACTGGAACAACATTAAGGACATCTACACCACTAGATCCTACTTCTATAATTTTTCACAACATAGAACCCTAGGGAAAACTTTACAATCAGTTTCCATATGCCTCGCTCAAGAATTGATGATCTAAGCTTATTGCCTTCTCCATTATATAATAGCCACCAATAATGACAAAAATTATGAAGAGTTGGTTACCCATGTACAATTTAATACCAAGTGCACTACATCAACATACTTATGAAAAAGAAACACAACTACAAGTGTAGGTATAAATGTCCTTGACCTATTCAAAACAGCTCCACATTTTGTCTGAACATACATGGGAAACTAGTATATACTCCATCTCGCAATGATGATAGGATAAATATTCACAACATAATCATGCTAGAAACTTGGTGAGAAAATATTGATTTCCAACTAGTTGTTTCATCCCATGTCATTCTAAAATAAATAAAAAGTATGCATCTAAAGCAGAACAAATATCATAAACATACCATCACATGTTAGTAAGGATAACAATGTAGACACCGAAAATCACACATTCCACTCTTACACAAATAATTGATTAAATATTACCATTCACATACCATTTTACGACTCAAGTCCTCCATTTGAGTGGTCAAGATTATCATCACATCATTACGACATCCCTAAACCTAAGTCATTAATCCCATACCCCTTTAATTAATTAATTTACCTCACATTTCCTAAAGTCATACCACCCATCTCAAAATTAATTGATTAATTAAATAATCAAATTGATTAATCCACTCACCCACACACCTCACCATGAGAACTCCCTCTAACTCACTAGTTGTAGCTAGTTTAAATAGGAAACCTTCTAAAAATACTACTCTAACCACCTCTAACTTATCCCTATAACCACTTCTCACCCCTCACTAGTTAGGACTAAATTAACTTGGGAAACCTTCTAAAAACACCTCCACATTTATCCCAACCGACTTGGTCCTAATCCAAGTTCATCCCTCTAAGCATCTCAACCTCTCTCGAAATATATTGTAAATCAAGTTCAAAATGGAAATAAAATCACTCTTGTCATCCCCTAACTCGAATTGGCCGAAATTGCCGGTGATTATCCCGATCATCGACAATCTATATAAATAGATTTCTCTACCTCTTTGTGGGGTATTTTGCAAGGAATTTACGACCATTCACGACCCTCTTAACAAACCAAAGCATTATCCATTTGCTCAAGTATTCAAGCAATATTATCAAGCTCTCATCAACGTCATTCTACATCTAATTCACCTTTCAAGAGTTTTGGAGCTATTCAGGATCATTTATCAAACACAATCATAAACAACCAATCCGTCATCACCATTTATCATCAAAAGGTTTTTTTATCATCTTTCATTCTGAAATAGTCTAATTAGATCATTACTTACTTTCTGTGTTTTAATAGATGATAGTTTCATCTTAGACGCTCGATTATTTCATTTATCAGTGTGTTAGTATTTCATAGAATTGCTTGCAATTAGCCTAATCGCTTGCGATTCATGTGCTTATTTTTTTCTTAGCAATCAATTTTCATTAGAAGTTGTTATTAGTTAATGCAATTTTTGTGTCGCTAATCTTTGTGCCAAGATGGATTTTGTAGATGGCTATATCAGGAACTAATCACCCCATCACCAACATTAACTCACTTCCGATTGTCCAACACCCCTTGCCTGGGATCGGTCAACATGTTACATGATCTCATTATGTGCCATTCATGCGTGCCTCTTGACGAAAGTTAGAATCCATTTTCACATCTACCCAAAGAATTCGTGAAGCCACCGAAGAATTTTGGGGAGCATACTATGAGGTTCAGAGGATACAAGCCAACCTTGCATGGTACGAGTACAACTACGAAGTGGGATTCAACCTCCCGATGACCCCCGTACCACATCTGAATCTAACATTGAGAGAAACATCAGCCTTCCAAACACTGATTTTGATCTTGCACACTTATAAGATACAAAGGAGGAGATCTCTGGTTTCTTAGTGGAAGACTACATCTCAGAGCTTGATTCATACTTCACCGAAGATGATGATTTATCTTGTTTAGTAGGCTCTAACATATTTTATGAGAACTTATATACAGACTTAGATTATGACTTCAGATTCTAGGCTTATTACTTTTCATTATCGTTATCAGCTGATGTATGTAATAATCTAAATAAGTGATAATACATTTGATCACATTTTTATATCACATATTGTACACCATTTCATCAATAAAATCTTAAGTGTTTAAAAGTAGGTTGACATCCACACAAGGAAGTATTTTGACTTCTGGGAGCTGGCCTTTGCCAAGCATCCTGCCTACCTATTTTTACTAACTCCATTTTGTGTAGTGTTTTTATTTCGGAGCTTAATCTGGGAAAAGAAGCCTAGTTCATTATTCATGGAACGCAACCAATCATACACCTATCACATCTTATGGGTACACTTTGGAAACCCTGCCATGATCGAGGTTGAGCCAGTTTTTACCCTTTGATATTATCAACTAAATGGCAAGGAGAAACTGTCATCAACAAGAAGATAACAAACATATAAGAACATTGTGAACACTACATACGTAAAAATACTCTCCGAAATAGTAGATGATCAACATATAGGTGCACAAGAAATGTTTCATATGCCATTGAAACTACCGCAATCATTATGTAGTTGTACTTTTATAACTCTATCTATAGATAAAAAATCTACAAAATCACCACTACTAGGATTGCTATCAACCTTTATTGATGTGTACATGAAGAGACCCACCTTCTTAGATCACCATAAATAATAGAGTGTGCAAATTCATGGCCATACAAAAATGATATAAAACTAATCAATGGAAAAAGATTGAAAATAACAATTATTAGAGATTTTCCTCATATTATAAGCACTCTTATTATTAGATCAATAGTGTACAAAGTTTTTACTTCATAGAAATATTTCTATACAAATGGTTACATGATATTATAGTGACATAGGCATATGAAAAGACATATTAAGCTATAATTGGGCTACATTCCTACCAACATATCAACCTTGGCATGTAGAACATGCAACTTTTGAAAACACCTACAACTCGATACAACTAGCTATGAAGTCGACATGCTTGAAACATGATTACTAAAAATGGAGGAATGGATTTTTTTCTCAAACACACTGACATAGACCCTCAACATAAGTGATCTAGAAATACTTAGTAAATGGAATTTTTATCTTAGCCAGAATTTTTCGTAAGCTACATTGGAAACTAGCTACAAGAATCAACCCCAAATTTCATATAATCTACCCATATCACTAAGTACAACCAATTCATATATAAACCCCTCTATTTAAAAAACCTACAACTTATCGGTAGAGAAAAATGGAGCATTCCACATAATCATAATGTATGCATCTATAGAGGCCACTTATCACCCCTCTAAATGATCATCCAAGGCATAATTGGCACAAGAAAAAAATACTTAATACAACAGATTATAAATGAACTCCACATGCTACCTAATTCACATGCACGTCTCTTACTTCTTTTATCTCCCACGGGTATAGTAGCATTTAACATTAGTGTCACCACTATACATTCCATTCTTCACATCCCCATCTTAGAAGCTAAATCATTCGAGGGAAAACATTTTCTACTTTTCGGGAAGATATGCGACATGTGGACTGCATTTTCATTGATGAGATTAGGTTTGTTGGGCTAAAGATATTAAACCATATAAACACCCACTTGTAAGAGGCATTCCTCGATTATAAATGTAATATGTTTTAGGGCAATTCAGGTCATACTTATTGGCGACCTAGCACAACTACCTCTAGTAAAAGATACTCCATTATACATTTCTAGCACTTACAGACACGTCCTATTGCTACAATTCAAAACAATAATAACTCTTACCACCAACTTACAAAAATAATGCATTAACACCGTTAAGTTACTTTTCAAAAACTTACAATTCAATATCAAAATGCAATTACCACAAGGTAATCTGGAACCTTATGATGTTTAGAACTCCAACATGCATCTCCCTTGTAGAAAGGAACCTTTTAAAGATGCAACACACATGTATGTTATCAATATGTTGGCCACTTTTACACAACAAACACAAAATGTGGGTGATAAACATGCAAATTACACTTAGCGAAAGAAGAGACAAATTTCTAGAGAAAAGTAATTAGAACAAGTAATATGCAACTTGAAAGTAAACTCTTCATTTGTGAGGGAAAATAATCCATGCTTACTACAAACTTATGGATGCAAACCAGCCTTGTCAATGACACTCAAGGCTAATTCATTACTATAATGTATGCCCTAGGTTTCAAACCCCAAACTTTGACATTATATGTAGTTGTTCATTTTAAAACTACACATGCCCACCATGGGACACCACAAATCCAACACATCTTTCGGTTCCACTAATAACAAGAGGTAACCCTCATAAGTTGCCTCTAAAAATGGTGTGGGCACTTATAATTCACAAATCACAAGGACTTGTCATGGACAAGGAAACCATTGATATAGGGCACACCAAACAACAAGGCATAACTTTTAGAGCCCTATCTCGTGTGCGTGCTCTTGCAGAGACTTACGGATTTTTCCAACATTCTCCTTTCACCCAAGATAAACGCCTACAATAAGATCCACATGCCCAATCTTGGATACAAGAAAAATCACTGATGTAGCTCCCTCTACACACCTCATGTATGTTACTACATTATACCCTACATTATTATGCATACCTTCCATTAGTGCCACATGCAACTAAGAATGGAGCCCAAAACATTTACTGTACAATGCAAACTAATGAGTTGGTTCAACATTGATTTATAACATACAAACTCTTTCCACTGCATATACAGTCTGGTACCAAGATGGCATGGCGAGATAACTTTTACAACATAGTGAATCATATTGAAAATGACTACGATTACCTACAACATTTAATATATGAATGTGTAACATATCACTATGAAGTGACACAATTATGTCCGAAGTTACAATTTTCACAATGTTACTAACCCAACAATGCATAAAATGAACACAACAAATGCTATAGGAGGCAATAATTGTGATTACTATAAAATAAGGATTTTATTATGAATTTAAATAGTACAACAATGTAATAACTGAAATAAAAATGCTAAGTAATTTATATAATTATTGAGATAAAATAAATTCAAAGGGGATAGGTACTTACCTAATTTAGATATACCTTGCAGGTGATCTAGACTGAGCATAATGATGAAATGACAGAACAAGATGTCATAATGAACCTCATAAAGTAGCGGTAGAGGAAGATTTGGCCGGATGGGACACCTAGAGAGGGATAGGAGCACATGTGGGCTCCTAGTCTGAAATTTGGGTGCCCTAGTGTACAAGACAACTTAGAATCTGATCTTGATGTGGTCACTAGATATTCACAATACTTCACCTTTGGTAAGATGGATGTCATGCTTGGTTCACTAGTGTTGTTGTTGATCTCCAATGAATAATTGCCTACAAAACCCCACACAAAGCATCAAACCCTAAAAAATAAAGATGTAAATGAATGGGTCGATCTTTGTCCTCAACTACCAAATGGATGGACTTATGACTGAGTGTTGCACTACATCTCAGACCTAATGTAGTTCTATGTGCTTGTGTGTGCAATAATGTGCCAGGGTGACTTAGCCCCAATGAATCCAAAGTAGCGAGAAATAGCTAGATAAAATGTAAAATGGTGGATGGAATAAAATAGACTCCCCTTCCTATGCAGTGTGTGATGTAGAATAATTCCCAAATGCAGTCCCTTTCTCTATGTAGATAGTTATCCCTTAGTAGAAATAGTTCACCCTTAAGGTAGTGTGTATGTTGTGCTTATATAGGGATCTCTTGTTCAAATTTCGACACTAATGACCCGACATGCCGACTAGTACCTAGGGAGATGGGAGGGAAAACCATAAAGACCGACCTTGAATGTCTAAATTAAAACCAAGTGTGATAAGGACCAGGGTGCCTAGAAATCAAGACTAGGGCACCCCAGGAACCATAATCCCTATCTAGGCACCCTATTTAAAGACTAGAGACAAAAACTAAGTGAACTATGATAGATAGGTGCCCCTAAAAATTGACTAATCTTGTACTGTAAGTAAATGATAAATGTGTAAGACAAACAAAAACAAAGACGAACAAGACTAAAAACTAGACAACGAGATGGGTCATTAGTGAATACTTTTCTTATGTAAGATCCATACATAAAACAACATACTTGACAGTATAATAATAGTAGTAAGTGCATGATTTTATGACTACATTTACCCCACTTTATTTTGGTGAGTGAAATCTCGGTAACATAAAGTACTTAGAGATGCATACCTGAGATAAATTTGGAGAATCCCATGTTGTAGAAGAATGTACAGATGTGGTAGAACATCATGTCAATTGCAATCATATATAGTGTGATGAACCATGGATCAACATGTTGATCCATGCTACGTAGAAGTAGATGAAAACCATGGTGAAAGTGATTATTGTAATGTCAAATGATTGATGATTTTGAATCTTGTATGATGATGATGTGATGGGGTAGGGAGTGATCGGTTCTCCTAACCCAATTGTGTGTCGTATGATGAAAAATTGGAGGATTTGGGTGTCCTACCACTAGAGGAAGAGTGTAGGGAGAAAGGTGCATTATTATCCAACCTTTAACTACATCCTTAAAATATATCCACTGCATATAGACTTAGATCAAATTTTTAGTGATTTTGGATCCAAAGATTTCGATCAAATGTGTTGACCCATATAGGAGCAGTATAGGAAAGGAAATGACATCTCATTCCCCCACTCCAAGGGTATCACCACAATGTATGGTGGCTTCCAAGTTAGGTCATCTAGAAGAAAACACAAAATGTAGAATAACTTCCCAAGTTAGGTCATATGGGAAAATAGCAATGTAACTCCCAAGTTAGGTCATCTGAGAGGCCAAATGTAACTCCCAAGTTAGGTCATCTAGGAGGCCAAATATGTTATATTGTGTCGATTGAATGGTGTGATTTGGATTGTTAGATATTTGAACGTAATTTGTTGGTCAATTGATTAATTATTTTACTCATAGATATATTTTACGCTTGTTGCCCCTAGGTTAGGTCATTAGGGGGAATCGATAGAAAATGATGAAATATCACATGGTGTATTAGTAAATGTTCGAAAATGAAAAATTATAGGTGTTGAATGATTGCATAGTGGTGTAAGGGGAATTATAGGATGACCCCAATTGTATTCCCCCTTTTCGTGAAATGGGAAGTGATAATGAGAACGAACGTTAAGTCGAAAGTAAGCCCAATAATAGATAATGTATAATAGATATGGAAAAAAATGTGTGTAGATCGAGTGAAAGACAATGTGTAGGAGAAATAGTGGGTGTTTCATGTGCATTATATGATGGTAAGTGAAATTATGAAGAGAATGTTGTAGACGAGAGATCAATTGGAGTAAAAATGCTCAAGATATTGGCAAAATTGTGCAATGTGTATTAGTTGAGTAGTAAATGTGAAGTGTGACCTTAGTAGAGTGAATAATGAAAAGTGACTATAAATACTAAAGTGAGAAAGTGATTAGTCAACTCATTTATCTTGTGTGCAAGTTTGAGAGTGAGCTCTGAGTGTGTAAGGATGTCGTAAGTGAGAGCAGCACAACCTAGTCGTTTCGAGATGGTGGAAGCGTCACATGGCATCGCGTGCACGATAGTGGAGTTAGTAAGTGTGAATTTTTTTGAAAAATGTGTGTAGCAGTCATGTTTGGTGAATTTTTACGAATTTTTTATTTTGTTTTTCTCATCGTTTTAGACCTGGATAAGAGCAGTGAAGGCGTTAGTGACCTTCAAGATAGGAGCACCCAGACTTGGGCAATGGTGTCAGTCTTGGGCACCTCGATCCTAATTAGGTACCCTAGTCCAAAAAGTGTGTAGTCGATCCAGAGTGGTGTAAATTTGATTTTCTGTATAGTAATGTCATCAATGTTTATGTTTTACTATCTCGTAGTTCTCTAACGCGTTGTTTTTTGTTGTTTGGTGTTGTGTAGAGGGATATTCATTCGAGGGAGTTCCATGGTGGTCATAATTTGAGTACTTTGTTTGGGTTGGGTTTGTCAGGACATGATTGGGAGGCTATGGACCATGTCGGCCTACACACATAACTAGGATTGGGGATGTGCCCCATAATATGCCTATGTTGATAACTTTATGTGAGAGATGGTGTGCGGATACTTGTACATTTTGGTTACCTCTTTGGTTAGATAATAGTCACAATAGAGGATGTATATTGCATATTTTGATTACCTATTGTCAGGTGAGAGGGTGCACGTCATGGATGTGGAGAACATTGAGAGATATATGAGGGACACTAGGAAGTATTTCATGGGGACTCAAGTGCTCGAGGCCCATATTAGCTTGAATGTGATTTTGAGGCCAGGGGTTCCACGCTTACGAAAGTTTATAGCCGTGGTTATTACATCATCTATTGTAGTGGAGGGAGGTGGTGTGGGAATCTTATATAAGATGCATGATATTTTCCAGCGGATAGAGGAGGAGGGTACTAGATATGTCTAGGCACGATGTGTGTTGGCCCACCTATATAGAGATCTTTACATATTTACACAAGAGGAGCATGGAGGTGGTATTGAATGAATACTTTATTACATGTATGGGCCTATAAGCATATAGGAGTACTGAGGCCAATTGGTGTTCTATTTTCAGATTGAGCTAGGTCGACATATTTTTTTTTAGAGATGGGTTGGTGTGCAAAGGCGGGAAGATGGACACGATACTTATAGAGCCTTGATAGGTCATATGGGACTAGAGGCAATGATATGGAGGCTATACCAAGATTATGGAGGATGGCCCAAGGAGGTTGTAGATTTACATTGTATACGAAGGACTATGTGGTTGGAGGATTGATTCCCGTGGGTGACCAAGTTGTTTCAAGAAGATCGGATATCTCGACGAGTTTTTATGGATCAAGATGTGTCCCTAGAGCCATATGTGTGGGTATCATCCATTACTGAGTAACCTAGGAGGTTCATGGCTGACCCGGAGCCCACAGAGATCAACTAGTACCTCTTGGGCTAGGCGAGGCCGATGAGGCATAGATCTGATAGATGCAGATGATGCAAGGTGTATGGAGGCATACCGTGCATGGTGGAAAGCACACCAATGGGTTATTTTGTTTCCATTGTTTTTATATCTGGTGGGATTACCATAAGGAGGAGGATTGGAGGGGAAAGAACAGCCTCGATAATGTAGTAGTGGTGATAGTTGAGCGTGCATATTTATAGTTGTGTTTTATGATTGGTTATGTGCTTATGTCTTGGTTATGGTTGTCTAATGTGTTGTGCTTTTGGTTGTAGGTGACACGTATTAGAGCTTGATTGTGGACACATATATTCGAACATTGACGCATAATGTTCCCACCAACATATTGGTGAGTGGAGGGTGTTAGAGCGAGTGGACGATATTATGGGCGAGCATTCCCATTTTTTAAGCTAGTGGACATAGTAAGCAACGACATGTGTCATGTTGTTGAGTGAGAGGGATGAGGCACATGAGGAGACATGATGAGAAAGAGAGGTGATGGGTGGAGGTCCTTTAGCGCAGGATGTGATTACACAATTCCTTGCATTACAGAGTCACTTTACAAAGAAATCTATGAAGAATACACTATTACATAGGTAGGTGGAGAAGTATAGGGGTTGCAATCAGCGGTGTCGAGCTAGTGGCGAGGTGTCGAGTTCTAAAGCACTTGTAATACCAAATAGTGACAATGATGATGAGATATGATTTGTATTGATGTATTCGATGTAGGGGAGTTTCCCCAGTGATGAGATGTTTTGTAACTTTGATTGTGATCGATATATATAGATAGATTTATTGGCATATGATGATTATATTCATTATGTATTGATGTGATGATGATGTATGATTTATGTTACTTATGTATGAATTTTTATGTATTTGGATTTCGTTTGATGTGATTTGTAATGTATATTTGTCGAGTAATGCGTAGTGTGATGATGATATAGTGTAGATGATAATAGATTATGCATGTAATATGAAATTGTGATGAATGATAAATTGTTGTGCTCTAGTGTAATGAAGTGTATGTTAGTAAGATGAAATTAGGGGGGGGAGATCATTGATGCCCCCAAATGTATAGATGATTATTTTTATTTAGAGAAGACCCTCAACACCAATAATGAACCATGTAATCCAAGAGTGTGTCATCGGGAAATGATTCGATAGAATGTTCTAGATGAATTGATAGAGTGCGTGAAGAGAGGTTCTTATTATAACAGATCCCTCAATAGTCATGTAAGAACTGTAAGAACATGAGTGTGTCATCAGGTGGTGAGGTGATAATAATCACCTACCAAAGACCAAGGCGGCGCATAGTAGTGGAAGTGTGTGGGATGGAAGTAGTGTGAGCATACGAGCCAAAATGAATGTCATATGGAGCAATAGTGGGAGGTGTGAATTCCAAGGGTTGTGGAATCCAATGTGAAGCAATAGCATGAGGCTATGTATGAGATAGATGAGATGGTTGAGATGGTGCAGCAGTGGGTGGACACGAATGAGTGACAATATGTGGCAATGGATGAACAAAACCTTAGTACTAGATGGAGGAGACAACTAAACTAGTGTAATAGGTGGCTAATAAGGAGAAGGAAATATAGACCGCTCACGTGGGCAAGAGCCAAAGGATATGATTCCCTAGTCCTCTAATTTTTGTAAGCGATCACATAGGGCAAAGCAATCATTATCCCTATGGCCATTGATATGGTGATAATTACAATATGATTGATCATGATAACATTGTAAACAATGTTGTGGATGATGTTGGTTAGAAGGTAATCAAATTAACCATTCATTAATCAAAACATGTAGAACATCATGTGGTCTAGCATGATGTAAGAAATGTAATGGCTCGCGCATCACGGTGTAGAATATTTGGGTGTGGATTGTTTGAGTATGAGAAGAAGGATGCTTTTGTGACGTAGTACACAGAGCTTGCTTGTAGGAGGAGATGGAGATTGTGTGGGACACTCAACTAATGGTAATGGAGAAGAAATAAATGATGTAACAAAGGGGGAACTATAGGTGGAGGATATATAACATGTGTAGTGATGAGGTCTTGTTCAAGATCAATAACTCTATAACATAGAGGTGTGAATGATTCACATGTGTCATATTACAACCATTATTTTAGTGTGGGAATCAAAACACGAAAAAATATGAATTATTTCTCTAAGTTAAGAGGTTGGAAGACTAATTGGTGCATACAGGAATTGAATCATAAGATGTAATCCATGATAGGTTTTTTTTTCCCCTGATGTAAAGTAGGTAGATGGTCATAAGTAACTCTAGGGCCATTTTTGATGATAAAGCGATGGAGAAAAGATTCTTCTATCTTATGATAAGTGCTAATAGACCCAAATGGTAGGTGAGTATACCATTGGAAAGAGTCATTGGTAAGACTATGTGAAAATCCCTTAATAAATAATCGATCATTATAATATGAAGCCATGGCCATAATACAATAATGCTAAATATGTAAGTACAAAGGTAGGCATGATAAAATCCTTAGGAAATGTTGAATTATGAATCTTCTTAGGAACAGGGTTGTCATTTAAGGAATTATTATCAATGGAAGCATAGCAGCCTTGATTTCTAATGTGATTGATTGAACCTGAGAGATTGTAAGTGACCCACAACATGCATGAGAGACAAGATGTCTTGTGAAGGAATATTAAAAGATGACAATAATGTGTTAAGTGGTTGTAGCTTTCCATTGTGAGTAATCATAGGTATGTCTAGAGGAGACAAAGGAGATTTTGATGCTAAAGGAACACTAGGTATAGGTGCCAAAGAAGCTATAGGTGATGAAGGACATGAGATATCCATAGAAGTAGTAGGACTAGCATCAAAACATCCCTAGGAGATGGAGTGTTTGATGGAGATGCAACAATACAAGGAGAGAAATTAATGGATGGATATGGAGTGATAGGGGTGGATGAACTAATAGATGGAGGTGAGATATGCATAGTGGTAGATACAACCTTAGAAGAAGATGAGAATGGAGCAGGAGATTCACACTCATATGTATGTAAAGTAGAAGAATTATGACTATTAATTGTTTCATTAGAAATCGAGATAAGAACTCGGAGATATGAATATGTCATTAAGTGTGTCATCAATTGGATCATCGACATAATAAGGACTATGCAAACTTGTAAATGATAGATGCTTTGAGAAGAAGTATTAGAAATAGGAGAATCATGAGATGGAGCTATAGTAGTGGACTTACTAGGAGGAGAATTAGTATGCACATATGTACCATTGTCAAGACAAAGCATGAAATCAATAATATAACCATCTAGAACTTCCATAGAAATGTCCGAAGGAGAGTCATGGCTAAGCTCGTATAACATGGTGTAAAATGAGTGAAGCTCATCGGATCAAAAAAATGACAATAGTAGAATTTTCAAAGCTAGTAAAGCGGATGGAATTTTGAGCTAAGAGTTGTTGAATATGATCCGTATAGTAACATCTCGATATAGGGAAGTGAGTTTAGCGATGGTGGCTGCATTGTAGATGGGATTAACACTCTCCTAAGGCATGATGAATTAAGAAGGAAATGAACTATCCTTATCCATTTAAATTTTTAGTGGATCCTAGGAAAAATGTTCTAATCTACAAGTTCACCAAAATGATTCTATAAAATAAGTGTTGAGCGGATAAGAGTATGATGTGAGGAGAGGGCGTAAAGAAGGTTCATGCGTGAGAATAGGGTGTAGTCAAAGGCATGAAAGGATAGGGAAGGACACAAACGCGTGAAATATTAGGGCAGATTCGGACTTATCCATTTTCACATGTACGAGCTATTTTGGAGATAGCATGTAGAGCACACAAACCGGATAAAGACTTATGCGACACGCCTCGGCTATTTTTATAAGAGAAGCTACTAAGTTCTTTACATGGGTTTAGACTAATAATAGAATTGCTACTACCAGTTAACCAGAAGAGGTCTATTGTTAGCGCACTTGCATGTGTGGCTATTATTGTAAAGGCGCATGGTTATTTTTAGCATGCGACCTATTTTGGGAGTTATGCAAGTGGTGAAGGGAAATTCCCCACCCTTATAAATATGTATTGATCTACATAGTATAGGAGGAGTGTGTGAGAACTGAATTACTGTGAAGTTATGCTGCCAGATTTGATGAGTGCATAAGCTTATGGTATTACCTATTGTAATGAGCTTCTGTGTATTTATTGTGTTTAATATAATGGAGTGTATTGGCTGAATCAGAGTATTAATCCTGAGTATAATTGGTTCTTGCATGATTGATTTCATTATGGATATTATTTAAATATGTTATTCTTTAGATCTAGATCTAGACATGCTCTGTAGAATGTTATATTAATTATGGATCTAAATGCATTAAGTCTTCATCGTGCTTCATCTTACTGCAATAAAGAACCTTAAAGAGAGTCCTGCTACCTTTGCGCTTTGGGTGAGTGCTCGAGTCTAGCCGAGTGATGTGCCAGTGCGCTTGGGTTATTACTGTAAATTCTAGGCTGCATCATTGGTTCCATTGCCGAGACCTCTTTTCAATTGTTTTCAAGATGGTTCACAATGAATACATACCAGTTGACCCTAGCAAGTGTTGAGGAGTGGATACATGATCTAGAGAGGAATACGCATGGATTTTTAACACCAAATCTGAGTTTAACGTATGCACATGGGTGGAACAAAAAAATTATGATAGTTTGTATGAGATATTTTTCGCCATTTTTCCAAAGAGAACCGTCACGAGTGGTTGGTTTCTTATGCATCTAAAAGGGATTGGAGGTATTACACACTTGTTTGGCCACAGGAAGAATTTCAGGCCCTCTATGATCCCAATCTGATTTGGACATTCATTGTGGATACTTGGTTTCATGGTGTTTTGAATAGCTATATTATGGAGTACTCAATTTCCACTTATTATTGCCCAGAGGTAGCAGAATTCTAGTTTTTACGATATCCCAGGGGAACTTACCTGTAAGGCATTCCACTTGCAATAAAAATCTTGATGGTAACCTTGAGCTTGGAAAGCAAACTGATGGCTGACTAAACCTCACCACGTGTGGGGAGGATCAGGTTTGGTGAAAGATGAAAGACCTAAGCGACAAAAAGGCAAAGAGAGGAAAGACAATTAAGTATAATGAGGTGCAAGAGAGGGAGATAGAGAAGCAATGGGATTTTGCAAAGAAAATGGCATTATGGAGAGAGATGGCTCACAAAGGATTTGAAGTTCACGCAAAATACATGGAACCCGAGCATCAAGAACTCCCCATTTGGGAAAAATATGACAGGAACCCCCTCGGCCTCACGTAGAAACACGCCAACATAAACGACTTGGGTCACGGTGCATATTTAAATCTACACCGAAACCTTGCCCTTGCGCTTGGTCTTCCAAAGATATATAGTCGACAAACAATCGGCAAGCTAATTTAGGTAGTAGGAGAGTAGGAGTAAGTCATATAGCAAGTAAATCAATGGTAGGGGAAATGTCTTCATTTTTGTTTGGAGTTACCTTTTTAGGTGTATCATCTACACAAAATTCAAGCACGCATAATTTTGGACTCACTTTTAAGAGTAGTAAAACTTCACATACGATATGGGTACGGTTTAGTACTACTTTTGTTGGGACATAGGAAGTACATCTTCCGGTCCATACCCAACTATAGGTGGAGGATCATGAGGTATAGGTGGTTCTAGTTCCGGTGGATTTGGTGGTTCTAGAGGCAGAGGAAACACAGGAGGTTTTGGATCAGGTGGGAAAGGTCTGCACCAACCTTAGAATATTTATATGGAGATGTCTCTTTATCTTCCAAAGTATAGGGGAATAGAAGATGTTGTTGAAAACATGCACATGTGTGAAATCCTATGGCGCACAAAAGGAATCACGGCTTCTAAGCGCAAGGAAAGTCAATTTTCCACTATGTTAAAAGGGCATGCACACAGCTAGTACAGAAAGTATGACCGTGATCAGACTTGTGTAGACTATGCAGCTCTAAAATATGCTTTCCTTAAAGAGTTTCACATCCCCGAGTTCGATCAGAAGAGTATAAGCGCGCTCAAGGATATTAAGCAAGGCACTCCTGAGAGTTGTTATCCAAAATTCACCCCCAAGGTAATTTTGATAACATGCAAGCAATTATATTGATTCAGGGCGAAAAGTCATGTTTCTAGGGTCCCCTCATATTTGTCTAACTCCCCTGTCCAAGAGGAAGTGAGTAAGTTCTGAGAAAATGCAAAAAAAAAAAAGGGGGTTCAAGAAGGCAAATAAGTCGATCCAGGAAAAGTCGTGAAAATTGGCTAAGTCCCGCTCAAGGTCGCCTCTGGGACGTTTGGGACAGAAAAGCGCGAACCGGCCGAACCGGGCGAAATCAGCACAAACAGTCCGAAACGCAGCAGGAAAAATGGGACAAAAGTACGCGGCGGGCGCGAAATTCCGGTTCGACAGAGAAAAAATCGACTAACTGCTGAGAGGGTCGCCTCTGGGACAAAAATTTGACAAAAAGCGCGAACAAGCGAAATGAGTCAAGGCAGCCCGAAAAATTCTGGGACGCGCGGGTCAAAAGTACGCGAACCGAACCGGCCGAAATAAGAACTTTTGTCCCGGGACAGTTGGGACAAAAGGGCGCGAACCTACCGAACCAACGAATTTGTCCTGATACAAGGCAGTCAAAAGCAAATGGAACGCGCCGGCCAAAAAAATACGCGAATCGGCTGGATCGGCGAAATGGGAATTTCAGCACCAAACCAAATGGGACAAAGGACGCGGGACGCCGAAAAGCGAAATGGCCGAAGGCAGAGGAGAAAAGTCAACATTTGACCCGTGGAACTTCAAACGGCCATAACTTTTGACTCCGAGCTCCGATTTTGATAAAATTGGACTTTCTGGAACGAGCACGACGTCCTCTACGCCACAAAAACTGGATTTCTTAATTTTAATGAGGATAGATATATTTAAATAAAGGAAATGTGTTCGGCTCCAGTCAGTAGATGCTCTTTCCCGTCAAATGACAGAAAACGCCTGCCAGGCCCAAAATAGCTGCCTGCACTCAGAAGGCCATAACTTTTGCATTTCTCAACAAAATCACACAAAATTGGTACCGTTGGAATCGTGTTTCCGAGCCCGATGCACAGAAATCAAGAAATTCTAGATTTGATCAGAAATTGATTGAGATTTTTAAGAAAACGTGGCCGGGTTCAGAACAGTGTTTTATTTGGTAGCTGGGAGTGCATTTAAGAGGCATGGTCATCATTCTTTCTCTGCTGCAGCACATGGGACAGTATGGGGAGCCTTTTGCAAGTAATGTATACCCATTCCACTCAATTTAATGCCTCTTACAGTGGTTGAAGGAAGATTTTCAGGATTTCCACTTTCCTTCTCTTCTCCTCATTTTTTCTATAAATTGGAGTGTTGGGCTTATTGTAAAGGAGGAGAGAGTTTTGGGTAAAGAAAGCTCTGCCAAAATTGCTTTGTGAAGCCAGTGTGTTGCAGGCCCTTGTAGTGGACTCCTTGCATGGTGATCCAGGCCCTTATCTTGTAATAGATTGAACTGTGCATACCATGAAGCAATAAAATATCAGTTTGTGGATGTATCTTCCCCTACTGTATTTTTCTTGCATTCTTCTTGCCCTTTTATCTTTCTACAAGAATATTGTGTCTATTTTTATGTTCTTGCAGGAATTCATTAACATTGTGCACGTTTGGAATATTTTTGTGAATGCATTTTGCTAGATTATGGTGAACTGTCATCACCTCTTCTAGTGTGCATTTTGCCTCTGTATTTCACACATTTGGAGATTACTCTCACACCCTCCTTTTCTGGTGTATCACCGCTTTAGTGTAGGCTTTCATTTTATGTATTCTCTCTCTCTGGTCCCTTGGAATTTTAGGTTAGAATAGCCAGTTTCTCCTGCATTAGAGTAGATTGTGGCAGGTAGTTTAGGAGCAAGAACCCGACTTTCTCACGGAGGTCTATCTCAAATAAAGCAAGTCCCACAACTTGGAGATAGTACCATGTTATCCAATCACACTCGAATGCTTAGAGTGATCAAACTAGAAATCGATCAACATCCGGGCCTTTGTGATTCGGTGATAACAAGAGTGTCGAGAGAGTATGATGCCCATTTTAAAACACTTTTATCTAAGCTTTCTTATGATATTCATGCAATCTAGCATGCACAATGGTTCGTTGGAGGTCTGATTACACATTTTAGAAGGGTGCTATCACATAAGACATACACTAATCCATGCAAAGCACTTGAAACAACTTTACGCTTTCTAAGAAGCGTTAAGTATAGACAATTGGGTGAGACCATTTTTGGAAGCACAGATCGCAGCCATGGAGAAGCAGTTAGAGAAGCTATCAAAAATTCAGCACATGAGACGCGCACGGGAATTTGGTGTACAAATTGTGAGGTGGAAGGTCACACCAAGGATAGTTGTCCCCATAGATCAGTATGCTCATTGCTGCTAGATTGTGAGATATGTCATTTAAACCATGATGCTAGCCACTTCCCATTATTACAATGCGCAATAAGGAAGAATGTCTCTTGCTACTGTAAAATTTATAGGTCCACAACTCACGACATGGAAGACTTCGGCTGATTGGTTAAATCCATGATGTTATAGATATTGGTGTGCGATAGACATGAGTATCAGATAACTCTAAAGGCAAGAACGAGCATCAGGATCGGGATCACAATCAAGTGCACTATGATCGAATGAAGGGCATTTTGAAGGAGGCATGTGGCAGAGGTCAAGGATACCATGGTGGATTCGAGGATGAGGCCATGGTGGTGGATGAGGTGAGTTTCCTCACGGAACATGTTATACATGCAGATCTCCTAACCACTACAGCGCGAATGTCCTCAGAATATTACATGTTCTTTATATGGAAAGAATCATAGTTATGAGGAATGCCTAGACTTATATGAGCATCTTAGTAAGTAGCATAAACAAGAAAACAAAGGCACATGGATGGTTAGGATATAACGTGCATTGTGGAAAATTAGTGGATTCCCAAGTTGGAACCGGAATCTGAGGCATTACCTATAAATATCACTACCCACACTGAAGCAACGCATGCCAAAGAAGCATTACAGTAGAAGCCTACCATCACTAAGGAGGAGGTTCTACATGCACAATACCTAGATCCTATCCATCAGAAGGAGGTTTATCAAGAAACCATGGAGGTACTCAGAAATCTTCAGGGTGAAATACAATGTTTAAAGGAGCAATCATGGAAGATGGAGCAAAAAGAAAAGTATAAATGGTCCAATCTGATATGGATGACTTGAAAGAGTGTGCAAGATGTTGCGCCAAGAGAATATCATTCCACTGTTAGGGAATTGGTTAAAGGAAACACTCCACACGTAAGTATTGAGACTAGGTGGAAAAATCCTTGCATGCAAAATATTCCCCTCATAGCTTAGATTATGACAAGGAAATCACTCTGAATGTTGTTGTGGATGGATGGCTTTTGAGTAATATATTGATTGATATAGGTGCATGAAAGTCAATGTTCTTACTTTAGATGCATGGGTACAAATGGGGAGACCTCCATTGTAGACCATCTTCAATGTATTGTTCATGGCTAACCAAACTAAGGCCACTCCCATCGGAGTTTTAAAAGATGCATCCATTACCATACAGGGAGCCAAGTTCACTTGGGGATTTTGAGGTTTTGGCACTTGTGAAGAGGCAGATAGCTTCCCATCTCTACTTGGGCATCCTTGGTGCTATGTAAATAATGTTGATCTTTAGTTCAACAAGGGTTATATCAGTTTTGAAAACAAGGAGGAAAGAGTTATTATCCCTTTAACAAATGGAAAATATGCCCTATGTTGAGCCTTTGAGTGAGGAAGACTTGAATAGGATTTATGTACACGTCATCCAGGACCCAGAGGTACTTGAGCCATCTAAAGAAGGAATCCTTCAGTGGGAAGATGCACAATCTATTAGCGATACTACAAGTGTTGCTTGTGATAATTGGGCTCATAGTACTTATGAGTTGGTAGGGCAAAAGTAAAGAGCACATTTGTGTGGGACAATAGACCTCATTGTATCAGGAGAATAGGTAACAACTCGGTACCTCGTTACACTTGGAGAAGGAGATCCTATGGTATTTTTGTGCCATGGAGGAACAATGGATAGACCAGTTGGAGAGATGAAATATGCTAGCATATACCCTATGTGGGACAACAGCACACGTTGGTGGGTGGTTCACAAGGATAATCTTGTAGGATGGAATGAAATTAGGATTTCTCTTGCTACTAGGTTCTTCAAGAGAAATGCACCTACTCAAATATGCACTTATCATGGTAATCAACATGTTCAACACCACGTTCAGCAATGTGAGAGACTCTGAGATAGAGGGGCAAGAAGCTTTACCACCTTCACTCTAGGTGCAAAAATTTTATTCCACTTTACAAGGTTGCACGTGTGTGCTTGGTATGTATATGGAACTCCATAGAGAGACTAGAAATTGGTAGGATTTGATTGCAAGAATGATCCAGACATTTGAATATTTCTCTACTAAACCTCTAGTAGAAGAGGCATTAAAGGTTATAAAGCGCTTAACTATGGGAGATAGTGCCAAGGTGGAAGAACTCATTCAGGAGTTATTTGATGAAGAAGACTTAGGAGCACATTTTGCTGAAGAAACAAGAGACAGATGCCACACTACTTAAGTGTTTTCCTTGAGAAGGAAAAAGGAAATATGGTCTACTTAGTGGATGATGAAGAAGTAGAAAATCTAGATGTAGACCATTCAACAGGTAGGCGTGAGGTTTTGGATAGTGCAGATAAGACCACACGTGCCTATCATGAACCTATGAAAAAAAAGAAAGTGAATATTGGATCAAATGTTGAGCCTAAGGAGGCCATAATTGGGGACTATTGGTTTGACTCTGAAGTGGAAAAAATCATTGAGTTACTACGAGATTATCAAGACTTATTTCCTTTAGGGGATACCATGAACTTAAAGGCATGCATGAATCATTAGGAGAGATGAAGATAAAGCTTAAGGAAGGTGCACGCTTAGTCAGAAAGAGACCCTACAGGATGAACCCCAACTTGCACAAAAAGGTCAAAGAAGAAATTGACAAAATGTTGAAGTCTGGAATCATCAAGCCCTTAGATGAGTCAAAATGGGTTAGCCAATGGTGATCAGTATCAAGAAGGATGGTCGGATTAGGATCTATGTGGACTACATGGAGCTAAATGTTGCATGTGTGATGATCCCTTTCCTACACCATTCACCGAGGAAATACTAGAAGGTGTTACAGGGTGAAAATCTATTCATTTACAGATGGATTCTCTGGGTATCATCATGTTAGGATTACATAGGAGGATCAGGAAAAGACTACTTTTACTCTTTTGAATGGGGCATTTTGCCTATATTGTGATGCCTTTTGGTATGAAAAATGCACCTGCTATATTTTCATGCATAGTTGTTCAAGCGTTCAAAGATTTTATTCACAACTTCTTATAGGTTTATTTAGATGATTGGATGGTGTATGGACTTGTTAAGGATCATTGTGACAATTTATGCTTAATGTTTGAAAGATGTAGATAGTTGAGTATTTCTTTGAACATCAAGAAATGTGTATTTTACACCATTTGGAATACTATTAGGGCACATCATCTGCAAAGAAGGTTTGTTGGTTGATCCAGCTAAGGTTGCAGTCATTATCGGCTAGAAGAGCCTACCAATCAAAGTGAGGTGCATGGATTCTTGGGTCACACTTGGGTATTATAGAAAATTTATAAAGGGGTATGCTAAGGTTTTTGCACCTTTGGAGGAGTTACTAAAAGGAAAAGGGACATTCTACTTAGGGAGAAACCGTAGTAGCAGCACATTCGAGACATTGAAGGAGAAACTTACTACTGATTCCTATTTTGTGCTTTCCTTCATGGGACCAATTGTTTCATGTACATGTGGATGCCTCTGGCATGGCCATTGGCGTGGTGTTGGCTCATCCTAGAGAAGGTATTATAGATCATCCTATCTATTTTGCTAGTAGAAAGTTGACTCCTGCAGAGTAGAATTATACAACTACAGAGCGCGAAGCTTTGTCAATGATCTATGCGCTACATAAATTCAGATAGTACCTACTTAACACCATTTGTATTTTATACCGATCACATGGCATTGAAGTATTTGGTAAACAAGCCCATTTTACGGGGCACATATGCCAGATGGGTACTCTTATTCCAAGAATTTGATTTCACAGTTGTGGTAAAACTAGGGAAAAGTAATTCTGGACCGGACCATCTATCCAGAATATAGTTGAGAAGAAGCACGAGGCAATTGAAGATACCATGCCCAATGCACAGTTATATAGGTTACAATGCATGCCATCGAATTAGAGGACATTGTTGTCTTTCTATGAATAGGTATGGCACGTAGAAGGGATGAAATCCTTAGAAAAGAAACAACTTGCTATTTGTGTGACACCATTTATGTTGATTAGCGGTGACCTATACAAGTTAGGTTAGGATGAAGTATTGTGCCGTTGTGTACTGGAGCATGAGTGCATAGATATATCATGGAGGAGGCTCATGGTGGTATTGCAGTGGGCACTATGCAGGTGATGCCACTGCGCACAAGATCCTACTCATTGGATTATGGTGGGAGACCTTGTATAAAGATTGTAAGGCATATTACAAGGCTTGTGATCACTGTTAGCACCTTGGAAAACTAGGTCAAAGAGATGAAATGCCTCTAAGACCTATTACTAGTGTAGAACCATTTGAAAAATGGGCTATAGATTTTGTGGGTCCTATTTCACCAGCCACGCGTAGGACTGGATCATGCTATATCATTACTTGCATAAACTATCTGATAAGGTGGGTAGAAGCAACACCTACAAAGGATTGTATAGCATACTACACAGCCAGGTTTCTATGGGAAAATATTATTACAAGGTATGGATGCCCGTTGAGTTTGACCAGTGATAGGGGCACACATTTTCTAAATGAGACAATCAGAATTTTATTGGATGAATTCATGATTGCACACCATAAGACTACACCATATCATCCTTAGGAAAATGGGATTGTTGAGGCTTTCAACAAGATTTTGAGCTAGACATTGACAAAAATTTGTGATGTTGGAAGAAAGGATTGGGATGATAAAGTTTCTGTAGTACTTTGGGTGTATAGAACAACATACAAGTGGTTAAACAAGGCCACACCTTTTCAATTGGTGTTTGGCACAAAAGCAAGTTCTTCCTATGGAATTCATGTTACCTTCTTTATGTATTGCGCACTAGGAGGTCTAGCTGATGAGAAAGCATTAGAAGAATGAATTGACAAGTTGATTAAGTTGGATGAGTGATGAGCAATAGCATGTTGAGTCAAAAGCAAGAAAAATCCAGGCAGAAAGCATGGCATGATAGGCACATTAGGGACAAAAAGCTTGAGATAGGACAAATGGTGCTTCTTTATGATTCTAAGTTTTGTGCCATCTAGGAAAACTCAAAGTACATTGGTTAGGACCATATGTTATCACTCACATACTTGAAACAGAGAGCTTGTCAGTTAGAAATGCTTGATGGAATATGGTTACCCGGTTACTTCAACGGAGTAGGCTGAAGCCCTACTATAAATAAGTCTTCTTGGTGTTTGTAATAAGGTAGTATTGCCATTTAGATTAGGTTTTCAATTATGTATTCCCTTAATGTATTTCCTTCTTCATCACTATGCTTTGTCAATTTAGTTTGGTGTTTTGTGAAATAAGCGTGGTTGTCGCTTTAAAGCTAATTACCATTTGTAGTATTTTTATGTGTAGAGGACTACACATACCATTTGTGTGGGGTGGTTATTGAAAAATGGGTACACATAAAGGAACAAACTACTACATGTGTTATTCAAGTTTGAAGAGTTGGTGAATGAAGATTGCTTCCAAATAAGGACCATAGATGGAGATAAATGAAGGAACAATATAACACAAGGTAAGCAGCCGTGGAGACTACCAGGAGAAGGCACGTGATGAGAGGTACTCAAGCGCATGGAAGCACGTTGAAGAGAAGTTTGTAGCTAGAAGGTAGGAAGGCATGCTAAAAGGTTATAGTTGAGGCACGAAGATGTACCACACATGTGGAAAAATGTGAAAAGGGTCAATTAATGAGGATTGTTGGTAGGTGAAGGAGTAATAAATGCACTAAATTTTTCAAAATCTATATAAGGAAGGGATACGAGTTCATTTTACCATTGTAAATCAAAAAATTTGAACGAGCCAAGTGCAAAATGAGTTGAGCGAATCATGTTGAGGTGCGAGAGTGTGAAACCAGACGTGGAGAGCAGATTTGTGCATAGGAGAAGCTTATGTCCCCATTGGTGAAGGGTTTGAGTGAAGTAGAGCATTGTGAAAGAGCTAGGGCACATGATTTCAACTAGGGCACATGGATTTGAGCTAGGGTTTGGAACTTTCTCATTATAGAAGGTAGAAGGCAAGTTTTTACACTCTACAGAGGATAAAAGTGTGATTTACAGATGGCACCAAAGAAAGCACCTTGTTGTAGGAGCCAAAGGGAAGAAGAAAGTGGAAGCAGAGGTTGAAATTTCTCCCGAGAGTAATTTCTCGAGATGCAATACCTAGAAGGTGTGATAGTGGGACAAGAATGGGATTCTCACGTCGAAAGTGCAAGATAAGTGACTATAACCACCACACATCGGATAACAAAAAGGAATTGGATGCGTTGTTGAGTACGAAGATGAACAAGTGCACATAGAGGACATGCCAGTGTATGATGATGTTGGAGAGAAGTCTTAAAAGTAGATTGGAGTTTACCAGTTGTATGAGCTTCCATATTTTGGAAAGTATGAACCTTTGTACCAGTGGTTGATGAGCAGGGTACATGAAGACTTTTTCTATTTCACGGACACAGGGTAAGGATAATAACCACTTTGATTTCAACTATAACAAGATTAAAGGGGCACATGAGTGGATCTTGAATAGTGACTTGATAGATAAATCAACCATCTTGGAGATGTGGAAGGAGTTAGGGTATACCAAGGGTCTCACGTAGAATGGATATCGACAAACTGAAGAAGTACCCAGTGGTACAGGTAAGCTACACATTTAGTGACTAAATTGAATGATCAAGAGAGATGGTCCCAGGTGAATACAATGTGGCTGCACATTGCAAGGAGAATGTCATAGGAAAATTTACAACATATCAGGCTACATTGTGGAAACTATCATCGAGGAAGCACGCACAAGTGAGAAAATCAGTTTTGGTGTTGTCTATTATCCCTAGTATTTATGGAAATCGGAGTGCCCGATGGGCCAAAGAACAAGATTTGGGAGTACCCCATGAAATAAGTCCCTTGTGGAAAGATTTGAGAAGTACTTGTGTGAAGGGTCAATGAGTGGGCCATTCAAGTAGAGGGTGGAGATGTGGTATGATAAGCTCCATGCGGCATTTGAAGAGGAGTGGCGCATCCCCAAGGAGTTACCTTTGGTGGTGGGCAAGGTAGTCCAGTTCATGGTATATCAACACTTCTACATCACGCGATTTGTGATGAAGGATGGGACTTGGAGCCCCTAGTGTAAGTTTTCATATGCCTTCACAGCATGCACTACTTCTAGGCATCATTCCATCGGTTTAATAATGTGTGACACCTAAATTTTATTGCAGACAAGGTAGACTATGACTACCACATATTGTGTAAGACTTATGTATATCCAGGTCAGACTGCCTACATTGAGAGGCTAATTTCAGATATGATAAGCATGAAGCCCATGAGTTTGGTGATTAGAGATAGTGGGGCCACACTTATCTACCTTCAACTTAAGCCTAAGTTGGAGGGTAACAAATATGTGGAGAATGAGTTCACGCTCCCAGGGCCGCCTAAGGGTAAGCATACAATGGAGAATGTACCAGCTCTCAAATCCCACTAAACCTATAGAGGTAGATGATGAGGAGGAAGAGCGTGAAGATAGTGGTGGCTTGGTACATAGAGGATGAAGGCAACCCTCGGACAGGGTAGAATCTGAGCACGCAAGTACTCCACCCCAAGCACAAGAAGAAGGAGACAAAGAATTGGAGGTAGGATCAGACCCTGAGAATGTCACTTTAAGAGGGTGTTCAGATGGACAAGAACTCAAGGTGCTACTCCACAATCAGTATGGAGATCACCATGACTCTCTCCATAGAAGGAGACAAGCTGAGAAGAGAAGGAGAAAATTGAAGTTGAATGAGGAGGTGGAAGAGTTTAAAGAGAGCACGCTGGGTCTCCTATACAACTAGAGGATGTGGAAGAGCCCAAGGATGTAGAAATGAGGGTTGAGGAAGAAGGTATAAGGGGTAAAGGAAGAGAAAGAGAGATAAGCAAGATACTACGCTCGGAAATAGAGATCCAACTCCAAACCTTGGCTCTCAAGTTCCTAAGGGCGAGATCAAGGAGGAAAGTGGAGAGTATGTTGCGCCAATTATGGGCTATGAGGAGGACACAAGTAAAATTGTCATGCATGTGTTTCTAGAATATAGTGGGCCTTAAGGACTTATATGGATGGGAGTTGATGGACCCTGACATGGCAACCACATGCACATGAGGAAATAGTTGTCATGGTCCATGTAGACTCACATGGACGAGCCTGATTTTGATGTGTGTGAAGAGTCATGTGTATCACGGAGGATGAGAAAGGCACCACAAAATAGGACATATAACCATCAAACCCATGGTTATGTCTGATGAACAGGTGAGTAATGCCTTAGTGAAGGTGTCTACAGAGGTGGCATGCAGGAATGTAGATAAAGCTTCCACTATCAAAGTGCTAAGGAGGAGATCAAAGCCAAAGATGTAGAGATCACATGTTTGAAAGGAGAGAAGGACCTAGAGCATAAAGAAGAATGGGGTCCTTATCGGCATGGTAGAGGAGATCGGGGATCATGTCCTCCAAGAAGACCACACTTAGAGCCCAAGGTACCCAAAAAGTTCCCTTCGGCTATGCACTATGTGCATACCTTAGTTGATCTGGTGCTTGAGGAGGGACCAGTTTGGATGCCAGCACCAAAGGACCCTAAGCAGGAGGTAGAGAGGGAAAAGGCTGCAGTAGTTCAAAATATTTCATCATACGAGGCATTGCTTCAAACCTTGCAGGAGGAGCTGAAGAAAGTGGACCAGGCATTGAACATATGTGCAGCTCTAGAGGTAGTAATAAGGGTTAGGACAATAGTAGAAGACAATGAAGTCCTAAAATCAATGAAGGATGACACATTGGGATGTGTGGAAATATTGGCACTAGTCAAGCAAAAGCGTGAGGCCCTTGCAGCAGCACATGACCCCCATAAGGAAAAATTGGATGAGATTGGGAAACGTATAGCACAGAAGATGGATATTTGTTAGAAGGGTGAATGTTTCTATTATGTCCAACATTGTTTGGTGTTACAAAATGAAGAAGGAGAAATTTCCCAAGATGAGTTGGAAGTCTATTGCAGGAGACATCCCAAGAAAGATAGAAGTCGCGCTAACCGAGTGATAGACATTGGAAGCGAGAGATCAAAGAAGAGTATATCTAGAATTAATTCTTCGGTTGAGACAGAGGATGTTGCATAGTGAGAATTCATTCTTTATGTAGGAATTCTTTCATTCCTTTCCATTCTTATTCTTTATTCAAGGAGTAACCATTGTCGGGGCAGTGAAATGCGAGTTTAGTGTGGGGTAATGTTGAGTGGATAAGAGTATGATGTGAAGGAGAGGGCATAGAAGGTTCACGCATGAGAAGAGGGCACGATCAAAGGCACGGAAGGATAGGGAAGGAAATGCGGGAAAAATATTAGGGTGAGATTTGAGACTTAGCCATTTTCACATGTACGGGCTATTTTGGAGATAGCGTGCGAGCAGAACACACAACCTAGATAAAGACTTGTGGGTTCGACACTCATCGGCTATTTTTGGAAGAGATCTATACTAAGTGCTTTACATGGGTTGGACTAATAATAGAATTATTTTACTAGTTACTGCGGTGAAGGGAAAGTAACCCTAGAAGAGGTATATTGTTAGCGCACTTGTATGTGTGGTATATTATTGTAAAGGCGCATGGCTATTTTCAGCATGTGACCTATTTTGGGAGTTATGCAAATGGTGAAGGGAAAGTCCCCACCCTTATAAATATGTATTGATCTGCTCAGTGTTATATAGGAGAGTGTGTGAGAAGTCTTCAATTACTTGTGAAGTTATGTTTCAGATCGATGGTGAGCACTCGCATAAGCCTATGGTATTACCTATTGTAATGAGCTTCTATGTATTTATCATGTTTAATATAATGGAGTGTATTGGCTGAATCAGTATTAATCCTAAGTATAATTGGTTCTTGCATGATTGATTTCATTATGGATATTATTTAAACCTGTTATTCTTTAGATCTAGATCTAGACATTCTTTCGAAAGATGTTATATCGCATGTCTAATATGAAATAAGCGTGCTTGGTGGAAATGAAATAACAATGTTGAGTAATTTATTTTATGAATGTTATATTAATTATGGCCGAGGCCGAGGCGCTGGAGAGGATAGGGTGCGTGTGGCGCCTGCAAAATATGGACACCACAGTCTGCGAGACAACTCAAAATTTGATCATGATGTGGTCATTGACATTCATAATACTTCACCTTTGGTTGGATGGATGTCGCGCTTGGTTCACACTTTGGTGTTATTGTTGATCTCCAATGAAGAATTACCTACAAAACCCCACAAAGCATCAAATCCTAGAAAAGAAAGATGTAAATGAATGGGTCGAAATGTTCTCGGCTACGAATGGATGGACTTATGATCGAGCATTGCACTACATCTCATACCCGATGTAGTTTTATGTGTTTGTGTGTGCAATAATGTGCCTAGGGTGCCCCATCGTCAATGACGCCAAAGTAACCCGATAGCTAGATAAAATGCAAAATTGTGGATGAATAGAATAGACTCCCTTCATGTATAGTGTGTGATGTAGCTTGCTCTATGTAGATAGTTAGCCCTTAGTAGAAATAGTTTTCCCTTAAGGTAGTGTGTATGTTGTGCTTATATAGGGATTTGACAAAGGCCCGACATGCCGACTAGTACCTAGAAAGATGGGAGGGAAAACCATAAAGACCGACCTCGAATGTCTAAATTAAAACCAAGTGTGACGGGGACTAGGCGCCCCATACACCCTAATCCCTATCTAGGCACCTAGTCAAAGACTAGAGACGACAACTAAGTGAATTATGACGAGATAGGCACCCTTAAAACCTAACTTTGGGCTGTGCAAGTAAGTGACGAATGTGTAAGACAAACAACAACAAAGACCAACAAGACTGACAACAAGACAACGAGATAGGTCATTAGTGAATACTTTTCTTACGCAACATCCATACATAAAACAACATACTTGACAATATAATAATAGTAGTAAGTGTGTGATTTTGTGACTACAAATTGCGGAAGTGGAAGAGGCCCAAAAATTTCTCGAGAGAGAAACTCTATGCTCATTTCTAAAACAAAAACCATAAATGCCCACCTACATATAGTGTACACTTCTTCCCGCCTCCTCATATGTATATTACCCTTTTTGTAATATGCAAATATTCCTGACCTTCTGTTAAGATATATCTTTTCTTAACACGTCACATAATTGTAACTCCCCGTCTGTAGTGTTTCCAACTTATGTACATGCTCAAATCGTAAGCTGCATTACTATTTATCTTCCACACATCACATTCATGGTACTCTTTAATTTGTTTATTTTGCATGTCTAAACCCCAACTTTAACATTGCATTTCAATTGTTTACTTTGTTTTCTTGATCCATGGGTTGGGTTGCATCTTCTTCTTCGCCATTTTCTTTTTATTTTTAATGTCTTATCCCATCTACGTAAGAACCCATATTCAAACTGGGTTTCAAGGCAATGTAATTGTGGAATTAACCTATTATTCTTTTGCATCTATAAATTTCATCTGACATGGTATTGCACACTCATGTTATCTTAAACCATTCATTTCACTGGTTTACAATGGATTGTCTGCCATGGCATCATTACAATCAGTTTCTCTCACATTATCACAGGGAACACAATGTATTATTCAGAACATCATTTCACCAATCCCAACCAATATTTTGCAACACGGAAAATGTCTAAACAATGTTACATATTTTATTCTGTTACAGGAGTTTTCGACCAGCATCAAAACTCTTACAGAAACCCAACAACTGCATGCCAGAATTATCTTGAGTGGTAATCAGAAAAACACATTATTTGGAACAAAACTTATAAGCGCTTATGCCACCTCCAGACGCCTTGGAGATGCACGACAAGTGTTTGACAAAATTCCTAAACCAAATATTTTTCCTTGGAATGCCCTGATCAAAGGATATGTCATAAATGGACACTACCAGGAAGCTCTTGTGTTATATTGCCAAATGCAATCGGCAGCCTTGCAGCCGAATGATTTTACGTTCCCCTTCGTTCTGAAAGCATGTGCTGGTTTAGGAGCTCTGCAACAGGGTAAGGGTGTCCATGAATGTGTAATCAGAAGTGGGTTGTGCTCCAATATTGGTGTGGAGACTGCTCTCATAGACATGTATGTAAAATGCAAGAATGTGGAGGATGCAAGCAAAGTGTTCGAAAACATTTCTCAAAAAAATCTGGTGTCTTGGACTGCAATGATTGCAGGGTATGCACAGAATGGGCTTGCTGAAAAAGCCTTGGAAGTTTTTCGTCAGATGCAACAGGCTGGCATGAAGCCGAACTCTGTTACAATCACGAGTTTTCTTCCGACATGTACAGCCTTGTCAGCTGCACTTGTTGGAAAAGAAATTCATGGTTGTTTGATCAAAGGTGTATTTGAATTTGATATTTTAGCTGTAAATGCCCTCATAGACATGTATGCTAAATGCTCTGGTGTAGATTATGCACGGCAAGTGTTTGACAAAATGTAAGTACGAAATGCGAGTTCTTGGAATGCTATGATCGTAGGTTACACCCAGAACAGAAATTGTGCTGAGGGCTTGCGACTTTTTCACCTAATGCAAGAAGCAAGGGTAAGCCCAGACTCAGTTACTTGGAATGCACTGATTTCAGGGTGTTCCCAGAATGGATATGTGAACGAGGCTTTTCATCTCATTAGGGAAATGCAGCTTGCAGATGCTAAACCTACCTCAATCACTGTGTTAAGTATTCTCCCTCTATGTGCAAGGATAGCAGCTCTACAAAAAGGTAGAGAGATTCATGGATCCATAGTTAGAAGAGGATTAAAATCAGAGACGTGTGTGGGTAATGCCCTCATGGACATGTACGCCAAATGTGGAAGTATAGAAATTGCTAACCAAGTATTTAACAATATACCTCAAAGAGATACTATCTCATGGACTGCAATTATTGCAGCCCATGGCATGCATGGGTTTGGGAGGGATGCTCTCATACTTTTCACAAAATGCTCGAGGAAGACATTAAACCAAACGACATCACCTTCGTTGGAGTTCTGTCTGCCTGTAGTCATGCAGGTTTGGTGAATGAAGGCTGGTACTACTTTCATTGCATGAGTCAAGAGTATAGTATCACACCGAAGGTCGAACATTATGCATGTATAGTGGATCTTCTTAGCCGTGCTCACCGACTGGATGAGGCATGTGATTTTATCAAAATAATGCCAATCGAACCCGGCGTAGGTGTCTGGGGAGCATTACTTGGTGCCTGCAGAATTTATCACAATATAGAGCTAGGAGAATATGCAGCAGAACAGCTTTTAAATTAGAGCCTCATAATTCTGGAAACTATGTACTATTGTCAAATATATATGCTGAAAGTGGCAGATGGGTTGAAGCTGGGAAGTTAAGAGTGATGATGAAAGAGAAAGGAGTGAAAAAGACCCGGGATGCAGCTGGATTGAGATCAAGAAACGGGTTCATCAATTCCTTGTAGGAGATGTATCACACCCTGAGGCAGAGAAAATCTACGAAATGTTGAAAAGGTTATATCGGTTGTTGAGAGCAGAAGGGTATGTGCCTGACACACGCTTTGTCCTGCATGATGTATGACTACAAGAAAGGGGCTGTCCTTGCAAGTGACAATATTATGCTTTCCATTGCTCTTGAATTTTTTTGACATGCATCCTGATAAAATTGAAGAGGATAAAATTGTAAAGACAGCAGTTTACTTGACTAAAGTCTATAATAGAAGGCTCAAGATTAGCAAAGAAATCGAGAAAAAGCAGAAGTAGCAGTTTTGGGCTGGTTTCTTTGGTGTATTTGGCTGGCTTGTTTTTGTTTTCAAAGTCCCATAGGCTGTTTGGTCTTGTGGACATCATTAAAATCATTCATTCATTCATTCTTCCATAAAATGTAGAAGGATTGTGTAGCGAGTGCCACTCCACTCTGAGCATCTCCAAGATTGTTGGCTAAGAAAATATTGGCAATGTGTACAAATTGTTTTCATGTATTGTTTTCATGCATCGCAATTTTTCCTTTTAATAATATATTTGGGATTCATGGGACCATACTTATGTTACTGCTAAAGACTCCTATTTTGTCTCTGCACGAGAAAAATAAAAATTCATGGGACCCTATTAATGCTAAAATATCCTATTTTTTCTCTTCCTCACCTGCTCAAAAGATTTAGCTTTCCCTTTGCATGGAAAACAGCCCGACTATCTTGCCTTCCAACCGGGGTTTTAGTATTTCTAGTTTTGAATTATGGTGATGATCCCATGAAGAGGAGGATACTAATTTTTCTCTGTTGGTGTTCTTGAAGGAGATTATATGAAAATTGCGACTGTTAGTAGGAACATGAAGTTCTAAATTCAAAGTCACCATATTTTTTGATGAAAAAGATCTTATATTATATTAATGCAATAAGATACAAGATAGCTTTCAACAAAAAAATGAGTATGAGAACACACCCCAAAACCATGAACAAACTAGGCCGAGCCTAAAACACCAAAAGTCAGACTAGGCCACTAGGAAAGTACAACAAGGCAAAATCAAGCCGCACTTCGCAAACATGCCCGAGGTGGGCGGATCCTGATCATCCTGCCACCCCGAACCAGGTAAATATTTGCCGATGTCCTGGAATCTCCTAGCTAGTAGCAGGTCTTCCTCTAGGTCTGCTTCCCCGCGCGTAGGAATGGCAAGGTTGAGCCGAGGAATTGCCGAGGATGATGGCGGGGTGGCGGCAGTTGCCAAGCGGCTTGGTGTGAAGTGGTGGAGGGAGAGCCCCGACCTGCTGGCGGTGAGCCGATCACCATATGAATGTTGCCATTGGAAAAAATACTTCTTTAACTAATCTCGGCGGGGACGGCCATCCGTCGGCACCCCCTTTCAAAATCTGCTCAAAGTTTCCAACGAAAAAACAAGCCCACTTAGATTTATCAAATAAAAACACCAACTTCTCCTGTTTACGAGGATTTTATTATTGATGGAATCACTGCATATTAAAAATAGGAACATGGAACCCTATCCTAATAATCACTTTGGCAAGTATCACAAGTCTTAGCTTTAACATCTTTTAACTTACTCGGGGAGAGGATTATGTTATTTTTAGTATAGATGTGTGATTATGTCTTGATATTTGTGTAACACTTTTATTCTTTTTGTATGGGTTCACCCATTTCCCATGATACATAACCCACTAGAAAAAGACTATCCAAAATATTTTGATCATGAACCACAAAGTGTCGATGGTTTGATCATGAACCAAAATTAGCAAAATTTTTCTTAGTGGGTAATCAAACTATGATAAATACTGGTTTACTACATTTAATTATTTCTTACTCAAGGCAATTAGAAACATATTTAGAAATTCTTCAACAACTTTCATGGGCGGTTTCCACAAGTCCAAGGAATTGACTACCAATAACTTTATGAATACACATGTACTATTCACATTTGCATGAAAACAAAACTCATCAATAATTGCCATAAGTCACTTTCAAGGTTCACCAATATATCGAGTTTAGAGATTGCAAGGATTTTCTAGTCTAGCATCGGTTTCTAGAGATTGCAGATTTTCTATTGTATACACACACAAACGCGCGTGTTTTAATTTCTATGAGGCATGACTTGAGGATTTTTATTGGGTTGGGGTTTTAACGATTAGCAAAAGTGAGGTACATCAATAGGAATTACAAAGGAACTCTTTGGTGTAATCAATGGAGAGAGTATCGTTTAATGTTACAATTTTTTTTTTTAACGTGTGAATGCAATTTCAACATTTTTGTTAATTGTAAGTAATAATATTAATGTGATGTTCATCCTAGTTTATATAAATGAAATTTTTCAATATAAATTATTATCCGATGTGCATAATTTTTATATCGATATGCATAAATATAAATTAAATAATAATCTTTGTTCAAATAAAGGTTGTTTATAGAAAAAAATTTCCACCTTGAATTGAATGTACTTGTGTTAAAAGTAGAAGACAAATAAATAACGGGTGAAAAGAGGGGTACATATAGAAATTTTATTCAAGGCTTAATTTTACGTAGTAACCCATAAAATTAAAAATCGCCTCTTAAATTGTAATATTGATTGGGTCCATATTTATTGTTTTGGTTTGGCGTAGACTTTAGATACAACTGAAAATGCTTTTTCCTTAAATATTAAATTCAAAATTCAAAAACTTACATTGTTGCGATCATCTTCCCAACTTGTCACATAGTTGAAAACGTTAAACTTTTCATTGATATGATTAGTTGGGCACATTTGTATATGTTATTTTAAAGTACATTGAATGAAGTGAAGTCAATAATAAGATCTCAAACATTTTTAAGCAAGCAATGCTCCATTAAATTATTATTTACATTTAATTTGTTAAGTAAAATACATGTTGAGCTTTTCTAACATTACAAAATTGAATAAGTCAAATATAAAGGAGTTTTGATTGGCATCGAGGTGAGGAGATTAATCATAAGAAAAGAAAAACTTATTATTTTGGTACCTACTCTATAGAGACTAATAATACATTGTCAAGGTTCTATTTAATTCATAATAAAAATAAATGTCAATATTATTTAAATGATGGTGATATGTAATAGAAACAAAATGCACTTTTTGTTGTCAAAGCTCTGACATACTTGTTGTTGTGGAGCATTAGTGGAAGGTTGTTCTTGACAATACAAGCTTCAAGCTTGAGGCATTTATGCATGATAAAAAAATACACAATGTAATTAAAGAGGTATTAATTGCAAACACTCCTCATTTCTAATTAAATTATGTAATGGATTGTTTTTCAACTCTTAATAATGTTTAAAGAAAAATTGAGGTGATATTCAATATTGGTGTAAATGTGAAAACTTGTCACTCAACATGCCTTATCCAATACAAACACTTGTAGCTTAGATATTGTCAAATCACATGCCATATTAATAGGTGCTTATCTTGTGTTACTGAGAGGAATTGGCATGAGATGTAAGATCGTGAGGTTTAAAATTAGTTTATAATAAATATATGCTACTTCCCCAAAACCTTTGTTAACCTAAATAATTGTGACCCACAAGTCACATAATAACGTTACTTGTTTGTCTACACTAATCGATCATCATCAACATTGTTAGATGCTTCATGACAATATATTAATTTCACCAATATATCATGTTGTGAGTTGTTGCGAAGGATTTGTGAGCCCAATCATAATTTCATATATAATAATCGAGTTTCTTACTAACTAGCATATTGTTTTGTTTGGGATGAAAAATGTTAAATGCGGTAGCGGTAGTTCCTTTCTTACTAAATTGACATATTTTAATAGCATCCCAATTTTCTATTAAAAAGGGTCCAAAACAACGTTACCAATTATATAAATTTATCGGCATATTGAGATAATGATGAGGAGAAAGAGTTGTGTTAGGGATTTTGCAGGGGAAAAGGCGGTGAGATAAAAATGTTATTGTGTATAATCTACCTTAGATATAACCAAAATGAATAAAATCGTATCTACAATATGATGATACTTAAACCCTTGTTCTTAAGCAATGATGGCGGTCTAGTCGACACTTTATAGAGTATGTTTAGATATAGGCTAACTACTTTTATATCCAAAACTTTATTGTACATATGTTTTTGGATTTGAGCTTTTGGCCATATAACTTTGTCAACTTGATCATAAATATAACATAGATATCTATACAAGCATATGGAGCTCCAATAATTGAACCGGATATGTTTATAATGGTCAATCGGGGTTGTGTTTGTTTTCCACCTAAGGTCATAACCTTTACAAAAATCCAATGCTCCATCCGAATACATAATACAAATATAATGAATTGGAGGTTCTCAAAAAATTGCCAATTTCAATTTGCATGCTTTCACTAAATGACAAAAACTAGTTCCATTGAATTATGGCCTACCTAATTTTCAAAGCACGTAGAGGTGACTCACAAGATTTTATCCTTCACTCCAAAGGATTGATGAGTACATGTTATCAAATGTACAAGCAATAATATATATATATATATATATCAAGCAACCTACATCGAACTTGAGGTTTGACCAACTCTCGAACCAATATTACACATCTAAAATACATGTAGGACTCCATATTATTTAAAAGCTCCTAAAGCATGGCTCTTATTCCAAATCTTATACGAGGATAACCAGCTAAATATATCTCACTCCTAATAATGGAATATATTTACCTTGTAAATCAAATTTAACTTGTCATAGATGTAATTTAATTTTCCCCTCAGAAAATAGTGGACTTACATATTTAACCATGGAATATTTTACTTCAGGGATGGTAGTACACTTCCTAGATTGATCACATACATGTTGGCAAAATTGTTAGCGCCCCTTGTGGGATTTATGACATGGACTAACCGCCTCTCATGGATTCATTAACTCTAACACTTGTATTGGAAATTGATGGGTCGACCTTTTGGTTTAACAACAATCGCTTCCAACAATTGGTATCAGAGCAAAAGCTCACATGTTCGAATCCCCACGAGTAATGTTGGGGTGGAGTTTATTGGAAAAATTGTCAACACTCCTCGTGGGATTCGTGACATGGACTAACCACCTCCCGTGGATTCATTAACTCTAGCGCTTGTATCGAAAATTGATGGGTCAACCTTTTGGTTTAATGGTAATCACTTCCAACAATACATGGCTAGTCCCATGTGAATGAAGTCATAAGATTTAGTACCTTGTTAATATGTTTCACCATAACGATCTGTATGGCAACCGAGCTATGAAAATGTTTGAATTGCTTATGTTTATATATTATGTGCCTTCAATATATAGGTACAATAGGAACTAAAAAACATTTTATGCATCACAACCTCTTCCCTAGTCCCCCACTAAAAAATGATATATATGTCTAGACCATATAGTCGATTAATTGTGTAGTTCGACTTTTCACATGTTTATATTAAAATAATACCAAAATAAAAAATATGCCACGACATACTATTGTTTTCTCTAGTGGTGGATGGAATTATATTTAATGTAAGGGTTTTGTAATGTCCCTTTTCCAGATCTAACTAAAAACAAGAGAAATTGCACAAACCCCAATAGAAAGTAAGCTGAAAATTATGGCGAGACAACTGAAATTATGATAGTAAGGTACAATTATGCGAATTTTTATAACAACAACAAGAAAAATGCAATATTTAAAAATGTATCATTCACACCATCCAAAACATATATGAAACTTATAAAGATTTTAGAACAATTATTGAACAAGAAATGTGTCTTCAAACCACATCTATAATTTATTTAATTAAATAAAATGACAACGGTGAACACCCTTACAAAAGTCACTAGAAACGAAGGATTCCAAGCCCAAAAGTCAAGTCTAAATGTAGATACCTGCTTTGTTAAAAATGTAAGATATCTGAGGATGGTTGAGTTGGATGTTTTAGTGCTCTGAAACCCCTAACTCCTCCACAAGATGGGTGGCTCCCCTAGGAAAGGGTTGAAAATTGTTGTAGAACCAAACCCTAGCTGAAATTTTACAAAATCAATCTTCTTGAAGCTCTTTGGAGACCCTAGGATGGAGAATCCTCAATGGATTGAAGAGTTTTCATTCTTCGATCAAACAAGGAAGGTTTTTGTCCTCACTTGTTGGCCACATAAGAGGGTTTTTTCCTCAAGTGGGCATAGTTGAGCATTCGGTCCAAAAACTATGCAAAGTTATTTTTAGACAAGATGATGATACACAGTGAGCCAAGTGACCCTTTCTTATGCCTTGTTGTGGTGCCAAAACCAATTAGAATGCTTTTGAATAGGACCAAACTCATAATTGATACTTCTATTTTTCCTTTGGATTTTCACCTTCTTAACCCATCCAACCTAAATTTATATAGAAAACTATTAAAGAAGAATGCAATGCTCACGAAAATAACTAAAAAGCATGACAATTACTTCCCTTGCTCATTTCCTGCTTTACCCACCGAAAGTGGAATGAGCTCAAAGTCTTCCAATCGAACTAGTTTCGAAAAGGGGACATTACAGGTCCTCCTCTCCCAACATTGTTTTCCCTCAAACAATTACAAGCTTGGTTGATCTATAACTTTTGTATCCTTCATCTTCCCATTTTTATTGCAACATCATCAAAAGAGAAAGGAATTGGCTTCCTTGACAAAACATCCACCACCACATTATTTTTCCCTTTGACATATTCAATATCAAAATCATATGCTTGGAGTTTACTTACCCACTTTTGTTGTCATCATTCAAATTTGTTTGGTGAAGAAAGAACCTCAAGCTATTATGGTCGGTTTTGACCACAAACCAAGTATTGCCAAAATTTGACCAATGCATGCATGATGGCCAACATTTCCTTGTCATAGATGGAGAAATTCCTCTCATGCTCCTTGAGTTTCCAGCTCTCATATGCAATGGGATGCTTATTTTGCATCAAAACAACCCCTATACCTTCACCTGAAGCATCACATTCAAGCACAAATGGAATAGAAAAATTTGGAACAAGTACTAGGCAAGAACTCATCACCTTTTTGAGCTTATCAAATGCTATTTGGGCTGTTTTTGACCAGCTGAAAGCTCCTTTCCTAGTTAAATCAGTCAAATGAATGGAAATTTTTGAAAACCCTTTCAAAATTATCTTATAGTAACAACACAAACCTAAAATCCCTCAACTGTGATATATTGGTTGGTGGTGGCCAATCCAAGATGGCTTGAATTTTTTGTTGATCCACATGAACCCCTTATGCATTCACATGTCCCAAATACAAAATTTCAGTCAACCCAAACTCACACTTGGATTCTTTTGCATAAAATCTTTGTTCCAAAATTTCCAGCACCTTATCCAAGTGTTGGAGGTGTTTCTCCCAATTTTTACTATACACCAAAATATCATCAAAGAACACTAGCAAAAATTTCTTAAATGCTTGCCAAAAATATGATTCATGCATGATTAGAAAGTGGCCGAGGGCATTGGTTAACCCAAATGGCATGACAAGAAACTTAAAGTGCCCAAAATGACACCTAAAGGTTGTCTTGTGAACATCCTCCCCTTTACTCGGATTTGGTGATACTCGGACCTTAAATCAATCTTGAAGAAGAAAACCACCCCATGTAATTCATCAATCAGCTCATCAATCCTTGGAATTGGGTACCTATTCTTGATTGTCCTCTTGTTCAACAATTGGTAATCTAGACACATTCTCAAGGTATTATCCTTCTTCTTAACAAGTACTATGGAAGAAGAAAATGGGCTGGAACTAGGCCTAATGAGTCTCATTTCAATTATTTGATTGTCCTTTCAATTTCTTCCTTATAGACCCTTGGGTGGTGGTAAGGAGTAGTTATTACCGGTTTGGTACTGGTTCTAACTCAATAACATGTTGAAATCCTCTATCTAATGACAGCCCATGAGGTAGATTATTGAAAAATTTAGCATGTCTATCAATTATGCATTGATATCCTTGTGATAAGATGGTTGTATTGTAAAAGAATAAGTAGACCTTACAAAGAAACAAGTTTCCCATGCAACATGCAATCTCTTAAAGGTTCTCTCCATGCTCTTGGTTGTCACGATTTGAGGAGTTCCACTCTTCATATCTTGTAGTGCACCCTCCTTGTAATCCACCTTGAATTTCAGTTCCATGCTTTGGCGGTTTTAGGTAAATTCACCCAATGAATGTAGCAGTTGAACCCCTAACACCAAATTAGTTTAACTAGTTTCGATGACATAAAAATCATCCTTTACTTTGTGCCTTCCCAAAGAGAACATGAGTTTTGGTATCCTTCTAGTGCATGGGAGGGAGAAGCCATCCGCTACCGTAACATTGAAACCCCTCAACTTTCAGCCCTCAACTTTAATCTTTTCACCTGGAAGCTCTCATCAATGAAATTGTGAGTAGCTCCACTATCAATCAAGACCATGAATTTTTTCCCTTATAGGTCTCCTCTCATCCGAAATGGATGATATCTAGGAGCATTAGACAAGGTGGCAAGAGTGTTGTCCAAACTTTCTAGATCATGATTTTGCTTTGCCTCTTCAACACCTACTTCTTCTTCTTCACAATATGAAAATACCTCAATATAATACACACAACCCTTACCTAGGCAAAAATGACTTGGAGACTATGGATCCTTATAAGAGAGGGATAATTTCTTCCTTCTTAGCTCATTCCTTGACTCCCCTTCTTTATTTGTTTTGGAAAAATCCTTAGGTATGATTAGTGCTTGTTGAAAAGGCCTCTTTGGTTGGTCCAAAGATGTGGTTCTTGGCTTTCTCAAAGGTTCCTTTAGTTTTCCACAATTCCAATATTCCCTTGGCTTCCATTGCTAATTTTTGTTATCCTTAGAGCATTACATTCTAGATCTAACAATTTCTTTATTGCCTCTTGGAGAGACAAAGGTTCAAATTCTCTCACAAAACCTTGAGTGGCTCAAAACCCTCGATATGAACAAAACAATGAGCCTTCTCTCGGTCACATCCATAATCATCACTAAAGCCTCTAAAATTCAATGACATAGTATTCCACCATGCCTTATCGTTTAAAGCTCAATAAAGTTAACTTCCTAATCAACCCTATCGAATCTCACTGAGCCTCCTACAAGCTCATCATATGAGTGGATGAGATTGTGCCCTTGTGTGACCAATTGATTTAATCTAAATTGAATTAAATATTATTTCAGAGTAACTTACTGTAATAAATGATATTCAAGTAATTAAGATAATGTGAAAGCACTAAGCATCGAGCACAATGTAAAACCATAAGAAAATGAGAGAGGGGAAGATAACTTAGCTGATTCTACATGTGACACAGGAATGATCGAAGTGTGTATCTTCTAGAACAAGATGGAGATAGCATCACAAAGGCTCTATGAGGGTTCAAAACCTAGGAATTCATAGAGACAGAAGTGCCGTACAAGAAAGGAGCACTACGAGTGTTAAAGACCCATCTGGGGCACCTTTCTACTTAGTTGTTCGAATCTTGTCTTTTGTGGGTCGAAAGGTCTTCGCTGCTGCTCACTCTTTGTCACTATGGTTTTGTTGTTGGATCATTTATCGTATGTAACCTGTAAACAAATTATTAGCTACACATTCCCACAAACCACATCAAATCTAATAAAAAATATGAATAATGTGGAGTCGGTGAACCCCTAGTGGTCACCTAAAGAGTGAACTTATGATCGAGCGTTGTACTACATCTCAAGACTCCATGTAGTTCTTTGTGTGTGTGTGTGTATTTGTGTCCCATGCCCTAGGTTTCCTTGTGTAAGTTGAACACATGATAACGCGGATAGATCTAGATTTTCCCAGTATGCAAAAATGTGTGTGATGGAATAAAATGAACTCCCCTCCTATGCAGTGTATGTAAACCAATGTAACCCTTGTCCCTTGTATGAATATGTGATAGATATGTAATTTGAAGAGATCTTTTGCCTTTTTGAAAGCTAAGGTGATGATAGATAATGATTATAGTGTTTGGCCCTTATTTAGAAGAAGTATTTAAAAGAAGTAACTAAGTATATATATATGATTCCCTTGTTTGAATTTCATAATTGAAAACTAAAGTCTGACCCAAATTGTTAAAAGGTGACCAAGAAGTGAAAAGGACCCAAAAGAGAAAAAAGAAGAAAGAGAGGACATGAGCGTCCCACGAGGGACATGAGCGCCTCAGGCGCGCTTTGTCCTACACTGTCCTAACTAGGCGCTAGTGTTCGAGGCCATAAAAAGATAAATCAGTCAAGTGTCGGAAGAGTTGTAAGATGTAAAACTAGTAAAGTGTAAGAGATAAAGCAACAAAAGGCCAAAAATGAGTTGTCAACCACTAGTTTTCTTTCTTAGGAATCATGTATACATTAGTATGCTTTAAGACCTAGAAATGTACCCAAGTGCATAGATTTTGTGTCTACATTTGCCCCCACTTTATGTTGTTGAGTGAATACTCGATAGCATAAAGTAGATAGAATATGTGTACCTTGTAATTCGGAGAGGAATGTAGCCGATAGTGTGTTGAGTGGACAAGTAGCCATGTGAAGCGTGAAGTGATCGCAATGTGAAGCGTGAAACTAGGAAAAGGAGGTAGACCCTAGGGGTGAATCGTATGCATAGTAGTGTGTTGTAGGAGCTTGTGCTTGTTGATGTGAGTTTCTTTCTTTTCTTGTAAGGATGGGCCTACAAAAGAAGAGAAAAAGAGTAGTCAAAGTCTCATTGTATGTGAAAAATCCAAGTAACATATGTATGTATAAGTATGTAAAAGTATTAGAAAGTAGTAGCTAAGGAAAGAGTGCACCTGATGTATGAGAGAGTATAGGATAGAAAATTGTTCTTGTTTTCTTTGGAGATGTTGTGGATTTGAGTGTCTTTCCGCCAAGAGTGAGGTATTTGGGTGATCTCACTCCAAGAGTGATTTTTTTGGGCAATCTCACACCAAGACAAGAGTTTTTTGGGTGATCTCACACCAAGAGAAGAGTTCTTTTGGAAGAGATAAGTTTTTCTCTCTTTGGCATGAGTTCTCAAATGATAAGTTGCCATGTAGATCTAAATCTGCCATTAGATAGATGTCCATTCTAATCAATTGTAACCAATCAGCATTTGAATTGAATGAATTTTGTAATTGAATGTAAAAAGTGTAAATACTATAGATCTATACTATAAACTAATAAAACTATGTTGAATTGAGAAAATGTTTGATTTTTCCCCAGGACACAAGCCCAAGGTGGGACACAAGCACCCACCATTCATTCTAATGATAGTCTGGGCACTAGTGTATGTTTGTGTTTGTGATCCAAGTTTGATTCTAGACCACTTGTAATTGTGTGCCTTTGTCAATTATGTACTGTGTTGTTCTTTTTTTTGGCATTGTGTGTTGGAAGGGTGATTTTTTCACCCAATAGTTTCCCCCCTCATTTGGGGTGCATGTGACGAATGTAGGAGGAGGCACCCAAATGAAGAGGACCTAAAACTGATATGCATATTGATGGATTGGATACTTGTAGGGGTAGGGATGTGCATGGTAGAAACCAAGGCACATGCAAACAAGATAGGCTAGAAACAAGTGTTAGTGTAAAAAGAGCTAGCATAGCATGCAATAGAATACAATGTATCAAACAACTATGAAGACAAGAGGTACCACAAAAATGGGTTGACATACATGGGACATCACTCACAATGTCACAAGACAATCAGGGCCAAAGTGGCCATAAGAAAACAATGATCAAGCAAGACATAAGGCATAGCCCGTAAAAAACAAGTGGAAAATAATAGGAAAACAATAAGTAATAAATAACCATGGTTGTATAGAATCTTACAAGGTAAAATGCTACACATGAAGCACCCATTATCATGTTAGAAAGATAAATAGTATGTCAAAGCATGTATAGATCAGTGAAAAGTAAGTGATAGTGACAAAGAAGTAGTAAATATTGTAACAATAGGACCTATGAGTGTGTAGTATGAGAGTAGTAAAGGTAGATGCCCCAAGGGCCTCGGTGGGACTAGTAAAGAATAAAGTGTTGAGCATCATGCATCATGTAAGAATATATAAAATCTTGCATTCACCTCAAGATACCATGTGAATGTGTATGTGTGTATAGAAAAATATAATGACATACTAAGTATCCAACTAGCATAGGAAACAAAGTGCAACATGTAAGTAGTATAAGCTAACAAGAGTAAATACAACCAAGATGTGTAGATGTTGTGTGAAAGTGATGGTGTGTTGTGATATGCAAGATATGTAGATGAGAGGGTTCCACTTTTCCCCAGTGGATGTGTGTGATGTGAGGTTCATTTAGGAATTGTGCCCTCAACAGTCAAGTATGAACCATAGAACAAGAGTGTGTCATCGGGTAGTAAAGGTATTGTATGTGATTGAGATTAGATGCTAGGAAATATTTACCATGAAGCACAGAGCATGAAGTATAGAAAATAAGCTAAGAGTAGATGATAGATAAAATATAGTGATATGGGGGATCCAATGCCCCCACCAAGTGTGTGAGTGATGGAAAGTTATCCAACGATAGTGAAGAGTGAGGGCCCCTTATCTGGTATCCAAGAAGGAGAAGGCATGTGACCATGGTCTAGGACCGGTGGTGTAGGAGATTAAATATGTGTATGTGAGGGAGATCGATGTGGTAAAGGAGGTGGAGAAACCTATAGAATGGGTTTCCTGAGTAGGGAATTAGGCCAAAGGGTGGACTAATGGACTCGGCGAGGATGATAAGGTCATGATGTAGGCTGTGTATGGATGGGAGAGATAGGTGTAGAGATATATTTAGACTTGAGAGGTGATGGAGGCCTAGATGTCATGACTAGGCTAAAGAAGTAGATGGGAAAATAGGTCGAGGTAATGGTGTGCATGGTGGAATACCTTTGATGGTGAAAACTTTTTGTTATGAATGAACTTAAGGCATAAGTGGAGCATGAAAGGGATAGCTTGGGCATCTCAAAGCCAAGGAGACCTAAGACCATGTCACAACACTTGATTTCAGATGTAACGAGGAACAAAATGTGGTATGGTAAGGGACCCAACAGTAATGGGAAGGAAACATGTCATAAGAATTGGGGACTAGAAATGTGATTTGAGAGATTGGAAAGTTGATAACTAGTAAGAGTGCTAGAGAAGCATGCATTAGAAAGGGACAGGGATGGACCATAGTATTATTGACTATATGAGCACCAATAGAAGCATCAATATGCAATGAATCAAAGGAAAATGTAGCATGGTAGTCACGATCCGAGAATGTAATAATTGGTGGTGGCATGTCATGTTAGCAATAATAAAAAATCAAGCAGTGTCGATGAGGGAGGAGGCACCACATGATATGTGTGATTGGAGAGAATCGGTAAATAGGCATTTCATGATTTGAATAGGTAATGGGTCATTGAATATTTTAAGCTTTTGATTATCATTGACCAGTTTATAAGTAGATGGATTGGAAGCTCAATTGCATTGTTATTGATAAGATCTTGAATGAGATGTTTGAGCTTAAAATAACGATTAGTAGAATGCCATTATATTAGTGATAATCAAAATGTGTGTTTTCATCATAATTACATCCACGTGGTCGAGAAGGATCTAGGTTGAGCGGTGGAGGAAAGTAATCTTTCAATGATTGTGGTAATATGATTGAGGTGCAAATGGTGAGCTTAACCCGATGAAGGTGTGCCAATCATAATTGTGCATTTTCATCATAATTACGTCCACGTGGTCGAGAAGGATCTAGATTGAGTGGTGGAGGGAGAGTAATCATATTTCTTTCAATGAGTTGTGGTAATAGGAGCCGAGGTGCGTAAGGTAGCCTAGTAAAGGTGTACCTCATGGATTGTAATTGAAGCTTGTATGGTGTAGAAACAACATTGATGGTAGCTTTATATTCGATTAGTAGGCTTAGTGGATGGTTTGAATGCAGATTTGGCTTGAAAATTATTGGAAGATGAAGTGGAAGAAGTATCATAATACTTCAATTTTCCCATAGATAGTAGTTTGATTTCATGCAATTTGAGTGTGTGACACAATTGATCAAAAGAAGGAGAAGTATCAAAAATGAACACTCTTGGAGTGGAGGCAAAAGGATTTAAATGAATAGATCTTGTAATTTTGAATCAGCTAGAACATTGGTCATTTTGGCAAGGTTATTCTTATACCACAAACATAGTCCACAAGATGTTCATTAGATCCTTGTTTGATTTTAGCTAGTTGTGCATAGATATCTTAGTGTGATATTCATAGAAAAATGAGCAAGGAATGCATCAGCTAAAGATGTAAAATATGTTACCAAATGGACAGGTAGATCATAGAACCATCACATAACATAATCATGTAAGCTTCGAGGAAATAATTTTCCAATAATGTAAGGTCATCAACATAGTCAAGACATGCAAACGTGAAAGGAGTGAAGGTGTTCTTGAGGGTCGTTATGGCCATTAAAGATAGGAAATTTAGGTGAATGAAAGTTAGGAGGCAGTGGATAAGAGGAGATGGTGGGTGCAAAAGGGATATGAAGGAGGAGTGAGGAATCTAGAGATGGAGAGGAGGATGAAGAGGCTTGTTGTAATTGGAGAATTTGGGTTTGTAAATCATGGTATAATGAGGCTAGGTCATGAGTTCTCAAGAGGATCCAGTGTATGGGAAGTATTGGGAGGAATGAGAGGAGTAATTGTTATAGTAATAAACATAAATGGTGGAAGGTTGGGTAAAAGATGGTGAACAAGAAGGAGGAAACCATGAGGAATAGAAGTGTGTATCATCTCGATAATTTTTAAACTAAATTAAAAGAAATTTTCTATTGTTATGCGATAAGATGTGTGGGGTGATGTTGTGAAAGAAAACAAAATTAGTGAGTTTGTTCTCACCCTTGTAAATATTAGTTTATCGTATGAGTGTTCACTAATTTTTCAATGTTTTCAAGAGGAATGTAGGTTGAGTTAATAATAAGGCTTGTATCAAATTTCCATTGAACATTAGATTTTGCTTTTGGACATAGTTTTGGAAGCTCAATGTGCTCTTGCAAGATGATTCCAAACTACGGTTGATGGTGCAAATAAAATTTTGAAGGCCTTGAAAAGTAAATCTCTCATCCCCAATGGGTTCACCAAATGATTTAATCTAACCTTTGCCTTAATTAATATTATTTTTATTTTGAGTAACTTAATGTCATAAAATCCCATATCATCTTTAAGAAGCAGGCCAAGGGGGTTTCGGTATAGATGCCAAGTTCGCATGAGTCTAGAGGACAAGTTTTCAAAAGAAAGATCAATTTCTCAAGAAACATTAGCTCATGCATCGTATGAATACTTCAATGCTATTAGTCTCTTCATGTTTTCAAGAGGAATAGGTCCCTTGATTGAGGTCATTAGTTATCCCAAATTCACCCATTGGTTAATTTTAGGATTCATTAAAATAGATGTAGCCATTGATTCTAAGACATGCGGATGGCCATCAAATTCAACCTTTAGAGAAAAGATAGCTCGTGCTTTGAGAGAAGTTGGTCCTAACTCACAAGGAGATGGAAAGCCATGGTGAATGGTGGGGTTGAGTATCGGGTTCTTTGTAAATTGATAGATTCAATGTGGGTGGATTAAGGATAGGCGTGTATCAACCCCTAAGCATTCAATGATTCATTTAGAAAGCCTGGAAATATTGTTTCCGTGAAGAAAGGTGATAATGTGGTGTTAAATAAAGGTCAAATGGTCGTCCAACCCCATTTGTTAGAGGCTTCCAATTTTTCAAGAGGAATGTGGATTGAGTTAATCAAATGGTTATCAAAGTCCCATTTGGTTTAGAGAGCTCGAACCCTAGGGTTGAGGCATACGATAGGTAGATAGCCATCTAACCCCCTGTGTTAGATGCCCACAACGATAGCTACGAGGATGGTCGTGATGACACATAAATGACATAAGGTTGGAAGACCATCCAACCCCAAAGGTAGGGGAAAGGATAAATGGTTCACCAAATGAGGTTACATCCCAATAAGGATGGTGATCATCTTTGGGCAGTACCACAAGGATGTATGGACTACAAGTTAGATAATTAAGTCTAAATGTCCCGTGTTATGTCGTTCGAAATGAGGTAAAACCCACTCAAAATTTATAGACCATGGTTAGATAACTTATCTAACCTAGATATAAGAGATGGATCACGGACCGATCAATTATTTTCCCAAATAAGGTTGAAAAACCCAATGAGGTTAGATGTCCATCCAACCCCAAATGGTTGGACGACCAACTTTGGGTATCTATCTGAGTAAGTGGGTGATCTCAATACTACTATTTATATGATTCCCATGAATATAAGAAAATTAATGATTAACCCATGTCTCCCCTCGTCAGAAATACCATCTCCCCATACCTCTTTAATGCGTTCTCCTTCTTGGTGCTTACAAAATTTTTCTATATATTGTAAATCCACCTCATTTTGAGGGGATTCATTTTGTAATGTACAAGGAACTCGTCATTTTTTTCCAAAGCATTGTGAGCTAAAGGCCTTGGATTTTGGCATTCTCATAACCTCTTATTTCTTTGTGATTATATTATAATGGATTGTGCATGTTTTTAGCAATTTTTGGCAATTGGTGTTTTGTGGCTTAATTCTTTCCCTTAATTGAATTATATTGCATCTTAAATCCTATTATGTTTGACCATATATTTTACATATCTTGCTAGGACCCCTTAATTTGTTGTGCTCCATGAATATAGAGATTAAATATTGTTTAGTGACAATTCTACCTTCCCTCTCCCACTTTGTTTAATCCCTATTTCACTCACTTAGAATATTTCTACCCCCTTTTCTTAGTGCATCACCTCACTTAGAGTCTACATTTTCTAATCCCTAGAGGTACTTTTATCGCATTGCTCTCTATCCAAGCATTAAGGTAGGATTAGATTGGTTTTCCATTCTCTGTACTTTAGATAAGTTGGCACTAGGTTAGGAGAAGAAGTTGGCTTTCTTGAGATCATTATCCTACTTGCAAGTGTTCCACACTGTAGGATAATCACATGTTATGCATATTACTTTTTGATGGCCTCATGCGCACATAATTGAGTTTTAGGGTGTTGTAATTTTTCAATAACAAAAGTATCATTGACATCGGAGGGTTGAGCTTGGATAACTGCTTGACCTCATCACGGGAAACGAATAATAAGAGATCTAGGTCTTGGGGCTTTTCAAGGTTCAAGATTATTCTAGAGATCATAAAGATCATTGTTCCAAGAAAAGGGACATAAGTCTTAGCTACGGAAGAAGATCAAAAGAATGTTTGAGGAGAATTGGGATTCACCAAAATGATTTAATATAATTTGAATTAAATCTTAATTAAGAATAACTTACTAAAATAAATGATATTTAGATGATTAAGTATTATATCTCCTCAATTGCACACTAAGCATTCAAATGTAAAACCCTAAGCAAATGAGAGACGGATGACTTCATTGATTGATTTTTTATAACCCTAGGAGTGATCAAGACTATGTATCTACTAAATGGGCTAGAAATGGTGTCAAATGGCTCATTGAGGTTCGAAACCCAGGAATGTACAGGATAAAAGCACACACATGAGGCCAGATCTCCGTAGCGACACCGATTTGGGCACCTGTTTCTACTCAAATTCTTGAAATATGGTCTTTTTTTTGAGTCAAAAGCCTTCATTATTACTCGTTCTTTATCACTCTAGTTTCATAGTTACATCACCAATCACACCTATAACTTACAAAACAAATTACTATCTACACCTTCCCATAAACCACATAAAATCTAATTAAAAATATGTAGAATGTGGAGTCGAATCGATCCCAAGGTCACCCAAAGAGTGAACTTATGACCAAGCATTGTACTACATCTCAGACTCCATGTAGTTCTTTTGTGTGTGTGTGTATTTGTGTCTCGTGCTCTAGGTTTCCCTTGTGCAAGTTAGCACAATGATAATGAGCTAGATCTAGATTGTCTTGAATAAAAATGTGTGTGATGGAATAGAATAAACTCCTCTCCTATGTAGTGTATGTAGACCAATGCAATTTTTGACCCTTGTATGGATTTTCTAGATATGTACTTTGTAGTGCTTTTGTGCCTTTGTGCAAGCTTAGGTGGTGATAGATAATTCTTATAGTGCTTCACCCCCTATTTAGAAGAAGTAACTAAGTATATATATATGATTCCCTTGTTTGAATTTCATAATATGATTCCTTCTTTTAATTTTTTGTAATTGACAAAAAGGCCGACCCAAAGTGTTAAAAGGTGACCTAGAGGAAAAAATTACCTAAAATATTAAAAAAAGAAGGAGAGGGACATGAGTGCTAGAGGGACAAGAGCGCATGGGTGATTCTATCCTAACTAGTGCTAGTTTTCGAGGACATTAAAAGATAAATCAATCAAACACCGAAAGAAATGTAAACGCCAAGCAAAGTGTCAAGAGAAGAGATAAAGCAACAATCTTAGATGGTTGCAATATTGTGCCCTACTGAATGTTGTGTATTGACCTTCAGAATGACTTCTTCCCTTGGGAGGAAAGTAGGCCTAATGAGCTAATCCACAAATCAAACCTTGGGGATACCTTGAATTATTAACCTCAGATGAGCTTCCCTCGCCATTTTGAAGCCTTGGTTCATGAAGTTTTTGTAGAGTTAGGGCTAGCAAATCCATCAAGTCCGCTAACCTTTCTTTCCCTTCAATGAGTCTATCGATCTTGGTGTCTAGGGAACCCTACTGGGCCATGTTAGGCTCTTCAAACAACTGATATGGTTTCTTCTTCTCTCTCATTTGATAACAAATATACCCTTTGTCACCGTCTTGCATGAATACCCTGAGGTCAGGAAGATCAATGCTCGATACCATTATAATTTCCATTTCCCAAGATCTAAATGAAAACAATAGAAATTACAAACCCTAATAGAAAGTAAATTGAAAATTATGCAGCCAATCGGGAATTATGACAATAAGGTACATCATTTTAAATTTTTATAACGAGAAGAAGAAAAATTCAACATCTTTTTAAAAATGCATCATTCACATCATCTAAAGCGCAACACCCTTACAAAAGTGGCTGAAATGATGTGAATGATTTTTTCCAAATGTAGATTTTGTTGCTAAAAATGTGAGAAACACAATGATGGCTGAGGTTGGATGTTGTCATGCCCTGTAAACCCCAAACTCCTCCACAAGGTGGGTCACTCCCAAGAGAGGGGGTGAAAATTTTTGTCGAACCAAACTCTAGTTCTTTCTGCAAAATCAATCTTCTTGAAGCTCTTTGGAGACCCGGATGGATAATCCTCAATGGAAATCGTTACACAAACCCTAATAGAAAGTAAACTAAAAATTATGCAGCCAACTGGGAATTATGACAATAAGGTGCATCATTTTAAATTTTTATAACGAGAAGAAGAAAAATGCAACATCTTTTAAAAAATGCATCATTCACATCATCTAAAGTAGTAACCCTTACAAAAGTGGCCGGAAATGATGTGAATGATTTTGTCCAAATGTAGATTTTGGTTAAAAATGTGAGAAACACAATGATGGCTGAGTTGGATGTTGTCATGCCCTAAAACCCCTAACGCTCCACAAGGTGGGTCACTCCCTAAGAGAGGGGGTGAAAATTGTCAGAGAACCAAACTCTAGTTGTTGCAAAATCAATCTTCTTGAAGCTCTTTGGAGACCCGGGATGGATAATCCTCAATGGATTGAAGAGTTTTCATCCTCACTTGTTGCCACACAAGAGGGTTTTCTTCCTTCAATCGAACATGGAGGGTTTTCATCCCCACTTGTTGACTACACAAGAGGATTTTGTCCTCAGTGGGATCCCAAAACCATGCAAATTTATTTTTTAGACAAGATGGTGATGCACAAATAAGCAAAGAAACCCCTTCTTATACCTTGTTGTGGCACCAAAACCAGTTAGAATGCTTCCCAATAGGTCCGACCTAATAATGGATACTTCTCTTCTATTTTCCTTTGGCTTTTCACCTTCTTAACCTAACCGACCTGATTTTATATAGAAAGCAATTAAAGAAGAATGCAATGCTCAAAAATAACCGAAAAACACGATAATTACTTCCCTTGTTCATTTCCTTCTTGCCCACGAAGTGGAATGGGCTCAAAGTCTCCCAATCGAACTAGTTTGATAAAGGAAATTACTTGCTCTAACACAATGAATTTTGTGTGATCTTATTTTATGATAAGGGCTATGCAAAATGTACATATCACATAAGAAAGGAGTATTTTCCATCAAAAATGATCATTTTTCCACCACCATTTTTTTCATGGTTGATGATAATTAGAACCATGTGGTGTTCTATTATTTTGAGAAGCATAATACATAAAAACACTCTTTTCTTCCGTAGTATAACCTTAATATGTTCTTATTCCATTTCGAGTTTGGTTTTATTATATTGCAGTATGAGGATTACCCCATTCTTATATGATCAC
>CM031241.1:637217042-637311947 GCA_018340775.1 Taxus wallichiana var. yunnanensis | reverse complement strand
AAATGATGTGTTATTAAAAATATGGAAAATCAAAGCTAAAAATATCCTTCTCCATCATGGAACCCAAACTTCCTCCTCTTTTGTGTCGGATATTCGGATTTGCTCGTGGGGGAATCAAAATCCGAACTCTTGAAGAAGTTCGGAAAAATTCGATGCAATAATATACATATTATTAACTATGTTGCCAAGAAACGTCCCCACCCCCGTATCTAGCTCTGAAACATTTCGGTATGGAAATGGGTACAACGTCTTGAAACGCATACAGACGTTTTCGAAATGTTTCGGACGTTTTCTATGGCTTATGTATTATAAGGAAGAGTTTATTCCAGTTTGTTGTTGTGTTACTCCACTTAATCTTTTCAAATATAGCCTATATTTCTGCTCAGAGAATTTTCCAAACCCAAGAATAAGTTACAGTGTGCTCAGTTGTAAAGTCTTATAACATTAAAACTATACTAACAAGGAGGCACATTAAACAAGCCTAAAGATAGTTTGGGTCAGAATAGTAATCCAAAGAAAGTAGGAAGAATCTAGCAGAAACCAAGAAATGCCAGGCTAGAAAGTAGGTTTTGACTCAGTATATTACTGCTCCTTAGAATAGAATTTTCCATTGGAATCCTCAATCAAATGAATACAATGAAGCAGGTTACAACTATAATTTTTGAAACATGGATGCATGACAGATGATTATGAGGAAAATCTAGATTATAATCATGTATATATGAAACATTGAAATTGTAACCATGTTGAATGATGAATCTTTAGAACTTCAATGAATACAAAATATTTTGAGTGCTTTATCTCTTATGGTCCATGGACTAAAATTTTGAAAATGAGTACTATGCATATATATATATTTAAATATTTAAATATTTAAATTTTTTATAATATATTATATGGAGGTTTCCATAACATTTCATACCCAAGGTTTTTTTGAAAATTGGCATTTATGCATTTTGGACTTGTACCGTACTGTTTCTTGGCAACATAATTTATAAATATGAAAAAATTGACAAATACAAAAAAAAAATTAATAATGTAATATAAAATGTTAATATATTTATTATTAAATAATATTAAAGGGTGTTGGGTGTCTTTTTATTGCAATTTTTTTGGGAAAAAGAAGGGCTGACCTGGACCGAATTAATCCGGGTTGCCTGAAAAATCCAGATTGGGCGGACTTTTGTGCATATTTGCTGGATCTGGTTATTATGCCTTTACCTATATATGTGGTATGTGAAGATGAGTTGGCAAGTGTGCTGACATTCTAACTATTTGGCTGTTGTATTTTTGACCATTCCTTTGGTTGGGTCTTAGTTGTTGGTTCAATATTGAGTTAGTGGCATTTTCTTGACATTATAGAGAAAATGATTCCAACTTCAATTAAAGCACGTTTCAATAAAAAAATATCCTCTCCTTGATTTGGTGTCATCCCCATTTGATGGTTATGCACCCTAGTTTGAGAATAAATAAGTTAGAATAGCATTGGCAACCATGTTGCCAAAAATGAGAAATGAGAACGATAACAATGATCATGTTAAAGAAAAAGGTGTTGGGGAATTCTCAGCATAAGAAACATAAAACTGACTATATATATGGAACTTCCTATTTTTAGAGATGTATAATATCTATTGATTGGTTATCACAAATAAAATTAATCAAAATGGATATAGGTGATCGGTAATTGATTAATAATTTATGATTTTCTTTTATATTGGTATTGAAGACCTTTGCTTCTCTCAAAACCAACGGGACGACTCTTCTCTATTGGATATTGATGTCAGCCTCCAAGTAAGAGGCCCTTTATATTGCCTTCAAGTACCTTAATTGTCAATTCTTTATCAATATCATCAATTCATTATCAATATCATCCATGAGCCACTTCATGATTCCACATGTAGTGGAGAATGTCATTGATTCTAATTTGAAATTGCGTTTGATAAATTGATCTTGCTTTAATGGATGATAGTTTTCATTGCGCATAATCACTTCATAATTATGCAACATCAACAACTTTGAAGTGAAAATATTTTATAAATATAAAATCAATTAATAATAATTTAAAATAAATAAACAATAATTTGAAATTGATTCAACTTGATTTGATAAATTGATCTTGCTTTAGTGATGAAACATATGGCTACTGTGGGGATATATTGAGAAAGCTACGACAAGGTTAAATTTTGTTATTATAAGGGACAATTATATCATTATGAAGCCAATTTTGTTGATAGTATGATAGAGATTATTTCTTCTAAAAGTTGGAAGGCAACTCCTGCTTTGTGATCATTTCACCTAGGGTTGAGATTGCTCTTGTAGAGGATGTTTAAGGTCCGTACATGCACCAGTAGTCTGGAGCTGTTATAATGAGGTGAATGCTTTTCAAACCTTGAACATGGGGTCCATTCATTTATGGCTATATTTTGTGGTTAAGGAAGGAGAATCTATTTCACAAGATTCACTCACCATGGAGGTGAGTTGAATTCACGTTTCAAACTTTCAGTACATGTTGTTTCAGCATTTACACTACTTACTCGAGGATGGTGGCCTAGCTTTACGAGAGGTGGCCTACTCGAGAGGTAGTTGATGGCATTTTAGTTTGTTGTATCACTAGGTGACATTTATTGAAACTGTCCAATAAATAGAGTCTACTGAGCTTGATTTAACCCTCTCCATCTGCCCCAATGAAACTAAAAACAAGCTTCTTATTCAATTGGAGAACCCTCTCTCATGGAAGGGGACATTTCTAGAGAAAATCCACCAAAACAAGAGTGGTGTATTCTAAGCCAATAGTAGTTTTAATATTCCCCACAACTTCCTCTAAGGCTCAATCTATCCTCCATTTTTCGTCCCTTTTTGGCATCTAGAATTATATAAGAATGCTTAAAAGCGTCTCTAAGAAATGATACCATTCAACATCATACATGTTAGTTCGTCCTAAAGAAGTAGAGAAGCTCTCTGTTATTTTGTACTCTTTTCTCAAAAACAATACAAATATGTTGTTTTTTACCATAAAAAAATGTAGAGAAGGAAAAGGGTTTTATAAGGATATTTAGTGAGCATTTGTGTCAAACGGAGAAAAGTAAGAGATGCGGTAACATGCTATGTCATGAGATGATTATTGTACCATTCAAAATCTAAAGGCATGTGCATAGAGTTTCTTACAAAATACTTCCAAGTTATGACGAGATAACTTAGGTCCATTAAATTCTTTTGGCTGAATTTCAATTTATCTATCAAATCCAAAGACAATGTTGTTGTGTACACCATCCTCAAAGGATCTGCAATTTAAGGGTATGTACACTTAAATTGTGGGGAGTTTATGATAAATTCCAACCGTGTTTGTGTGAATGCATGAAAACACAACTATGCAAGAAACGGTTGCAGTTGCAATGACTCCTTCGGTGTGTGTAGAGTCGTGGGGTTGGGATTGTTCTTTCTAATTGAAAGCGAAGAACAATGCAAAACAATATTTAAGTGTGAATTTCCTCTACAAATACAATTGGCCAACCAAATTGATTTGTTTTGGTGCAATTGAGGCAACACTGGATGAAGCTGCCCTTTAAGTAAAGAGGTATTTAAGGATACGTGGAAGAATCATCCAACCCACTCTACTCTAGAATGTTTCTTAATTTAGGATAGGCCCCTAGTCGACATTACCGAGTTTTGAACATCGGCCCTCAACCTTTGATCGGGATTTGGATGAGGTTAGGTAAAGGCTACCTCAATGTGGGGCAAGTTGACATGCAAATAATCAATCCTTCCCAATTATGAAGAGGTTCTATGATGATTAATGTAAGTTTCTTTTACCAATTTGAAAACTAAGCAAACGATAACGTGGTTATGCTTGTCTAATATGTTGTCGATGTGGCCCATGTTGTACTTGTAAGTCTTTCACCCGCCAAACCCTTTTAGGAGTAATCTAAAACCTTACAAGCACCAATGTATGATATGAACTAAGTAATATTCACTAAGTAATAACCCTAATGTTCGTTGTTCTTTGGGTCGATAAAAGGAAACTAATGCAAATGTATGTTTTTGTATTTTATGTTAAATGTGCAAACTAGCTAGTAAAGTTGATCACATATGCAACCATTATTTAAGTGTGTGTATGCATTTAACCTAATATTAACATGACATCTATGAGTAAAGCTAACTTGAAACATTGAATGCGTGCATCAAAGTACACTAAGTATCCAATACTAATGTAATGTAATGATATAGGAAAAAACAAATGTGAATCCTTTAAGCATAAAAGTGTGAAGCATGTGCAACTTAAAAGACCTTGGAGTATGTACCACGACTTATGTATGCAATATCAACAATAAATAGAATATGAGTCTCTTATACGACACCTTAATAACATCATGATTCTAGTCATAATAATCAACACACTTATAAAGTTCAATACAAAGATCATTCAAGTGATATTTGGACATGCTATAATAAGCTACTAAAGCAAATATGCAATAGAAAACATAAAGTAACTTTAAACAACCTAGCCCACCAAATAGGGAGGAAAACCCATATATTATCAAAACACTAAAGTAAAACTATTGACAAAGCAAATGAACATACATAAATGCAATAGAGCATGATCCATTTGTGTGAATGTAAAACAAATTAAACTATGTAGCATAAAGCATGGAATAACAATGTTGAATGTGAATCGATAATACACCACCATATTGATTATGGTTGGGATGAAGTTGTGTTGTAACCTCCATTGAATATTCATGTCTGTGGTGGATGGAATCTTCAACAACCAAGCTTCAATTGAACCAATGAGGTTCTTAGAGCAACTTTGTACTATTGACCCCTAAGGAACGAGGAGAAATGGGGAAAGAGTTATAACAAAGAGAAGTGATTGAGCGAGAAGATGGGAGTGAGAAAAGAAGCTTCCCAAACACATCATTACACTCACTAAGAGTCTTTGAAGGAAGCCATTTTCCCAGGTGATCTTCAAAAACACAAGGAAGGCAGACAAAACCGACATATCTGCAAGTGGGAAATAGGACTTCTATGAGTCAAAGGGGATTTGGGCAAGCTAATGAGTCTACTTGAGTAAGCAAAAAAGTGATAAAAATAGGTAGAAAGTGGGTGGGAATTGTAGGAAGAAGTTTGAAGCAAATTGTTTGTTTTTACAGAAATCCCCAATTTGACAGTGAAAGTGCCAATGGTCATGCACCTTCCTTGGGGTCTCAAGGCGCAAAATTGGCACCTTGAACCAAAGTGCTAGTAGGTAATTGACATCTTGGGTGAAAATGTGAATCATGAACTAACATCTTGACCCAAAGAGCTAGTGGTTCTAGGCATGCCAAATATGATGAAATGGAATCTCCAAAAAGGTTTCCACAGTGTCGAAAGAGATAAAGTGCAACAAGAGGGTTTTGGGGTTAGAATTGAGTGTATTGGTGTCAACCAGATGCAAAAAGCATGCGTAGATCTAGGTATTGCTTTGAGATGGTTTGACCAAAGTCCTAATTAGAAATTGGCACCTTGAACCAAAGTGCCGATGTTAACCCGACATCTTGGGTGAAAGTGTGAATCATGAACTAACATCTTGACCCAAAAAGATAGTGGTTCTAGGCATGCCAAATATGATGAAATGGAATCTCTAAAGGGTTTCCACAAGTGTCGGAAAGAGATAAAGTGCAACAAGAGGGTTTCGGGGTTAGAATTGAGTACTAGTGTCAATCAGTATGCAAAAAGCATGTGTAGATCTAGGTATTGCTGAGATGGTTTAACCAGAGTCCTAATGGTGCATGTATGCCCAAACAAGATTAAAAATTCAGAACAAACAAATGTAATAACTTATTTATGGTAACTAGAAATGATGCCTTTGTCCAAAAGAGAATGCGAAGAACATGCAAAACTAGACAATGTGGTAACTTTGCAACCAAAAGTAATAAACTTCAAGACCAAAACCAACAAAAATGATGAAAAAGCAAAAAAAACTAACACTTGAGAAAGAGGGGTCAAAATGTGGCCAAATGAAAGGGAGGAATGATATAAAATGTATGAAAGAACATTGTCTAACATCCTTCAAGTTTTTATGGGAAATCGGGATGTCTAATACAAAAAAATACACATGAGAAGAAATAGCGACTAGGGGACTAGAAGGCAAAAATTAAGAAAAGAGAGGGCAAAACAAACATAAAGTGATGTGAATAGGCTCAAGTTCAAGATGTTTATTCTTACATTGAACAATTGCTTGGTCTATCATCATCACACATATAAAATGGATGGCGACATACAACATCCAAAACATATTGGTTTAGGGTGCATACATCTTGTCCCCCGAATGAGCAAGTAGCTAATAGGAATTATGTTGTGAGATCTTAAAAGGCGTGTGGATCGACTCATTAATTTATAGGTTAGTAGGTTGTGTGTTTACCTATGTGCTTGTGGACGTGTGGAATACATAAGTTAGGTGAAGGGACTTGTGTGTACTTGAAAAACTTGTCGGTTTGAGTGAAAGGGGGACTATGAATGCAACAACAAACTGACTAGTAATTGGATGGAGCCAATGTATGTGTGCATGTGAGGGAGAAGTGCGATGTTAAGTAGGCACACAACATGTGTGGAGTGCATTGTTTTGCAGTGGTTCTAAGCAAACTAGGAAAAGGAAGGTGAATGGGTATCAATGATGGGCATGTGAAAGAAGTAGATTGATATGAAAAGATCATCACTATCGTTCTTAGAGTACATGATAAACATTCTTTAGCTTGTCAAATCGCTGAAAACAGATTTTTGTTGAAAAACCCCTGAAAAATTGATCAAGAAGTCAAATAGTCAAAGTCAATAGATTGTAAAGCAATGCAAAAGTACTCATTTGAGCCAATTTTGACTTTGAAGGGGAGAAACTACGAGAAAACAAGATCAGATTGAGGTGTAACCACAAACAATGGAGAGAGGATCACATGGATTAGCCCAAGTAAGTATCATGCTTTTACTGATTTCCAACATGGGTAGGTTAGGATAAATGTACAAAAATGTAATATTTGAGAAATAGGTCATGGAAGTATGCAAAAGTAGCTAGTAATATGCAAAAGTAGCTAGTAATATGTGAACTTGCAAAACATGATTTGGGTAGGTGTCACATTCAAAATATTCTTGGTGTTTTGCAGTATATATGAGTTTTAATGGTTTTACAACTCTCTAATTGTGAAGTAACAAGTTGGGTCAAAGCGCCACTACAAAACTAACACCTATACCAAACCATCAATTTTGCCCCTTGGGGCGAATATTGTTTTGGTGCCTTGGACCATGGTGCTAGTACAAATTGGCATGTTGGGTCAAGGTGCCACTACTAGACTTGCACCTTGACCTAGAGTGTGCTAGTGTTGATTGGCATCTTTGACCAAAATGCTATTGTATTGGTGTTTTGCAAAAAGTGCTAGTGAAGATTGGAAGTTTTGAGGGCTTAGAAAATGCTTTTAAGTTTTAACTTTTTTGCAATATTTGACTATATTTCAGGCTTTCGATGATTTCTCTATGCATGTGTAGAGAATTGGGCTAGGTGTAGTGGAATCGGGTTCATAGATCCTAGTTAGGTGATGCGCTTGGTAGAATTTTTGAGGTTAATTGGGTGATACTTAGAGTACCTTGTTCTTTTGAACGACTTTGTTAATGATGTTGTGGCGTAGTGGAATGCAGATTCCAATGCTTTTAGAATTCAATGAGTGATTGGGGAATGGACTCTCAAACTTTAGGATGTGTATAGGGTTATGGGTCTTTCTAAAGCAAGCACTAGAGTTAGATTAGATGTTGTAGACGATTCTAGCTTCCTAGGGTTTATATCGAGTCGGTCTCAATAGTAGGTAATCTATATGGGGTATACAAGTAGTAGTGCATTAGATTAGTAGATGTGAGGAGTGCCAATATTCCAAATATCCAAAAGGTCTTAGATGGATCGTGGAGCTCTATGGTGCAGGAGAGATGAGCACCAATAACTTTATGCAATCTTGGGGACCTATCATTTTTGACATTGAAACTCGGGGCATTTCTTTATGGATGAGTAAAGGATGTCCTATGTCACTTCTATGGGGCTTGTACTATATCGATCACAAGGTAGGTTAATGAATGTATGGCACATTTGATGCCATGATTGATTAGGGATGTTCTATCATAGGTTCCTAGGGGGTGTTAGATAGGCTATAAGAGTGTAAGGCATGTGGTTATCCAATCGAGTTTTTGTGGAGAGATTAGAGACGATGATTAGGTGAATAACATATTTGGATCATGGGTAGGATGACCTAAATCTGGTGAGCCGGGTACAATGTTGACACACAAAACAAGATGGACCGAGCTACATTATGTGAACAAGGTTGAACAACAATTTAGATGGGACATTTTAGAATTATGACCAACACCCATGGTATGCGAAAGGGTCTTTAAGGGAGTTGTTGAGGATTGGTGACTTTTATGCCATGTCGTGGGATAGGTGCACAACCTCAAGATGGGGGCATCTTGATGGCTACGAGAGTGGGCAAGAGGTTTGTAGAGAGCAATCCATAACAATGTGGTCAAATATCTAGAGGACACATGTTTAATGAGGCCAAAGTGGAGGCACAATGGTGGAGGGATAAACTCTCTTTGTGTGTATGCATGTCATGCGTGCGTGTGTAAGATCTAGAGGACTTGTTTAAGGAGGCTGAAGTGGAGGCATAGTGGTTGAGGAGGGATAAACTCTCTTTGGCTCGAAGAATGGGGAGAGATGAATCATCTCGATAGGGGGATGATGATGGTGGATATGGGAGGGTCCACAATCTTTGTGGAGGCCATACTAGACCCGAACCGGTAAGATAGTGACTCAAGTGAGTATATTGCTAATTGTGATGTGTGTCTAAGTCTAAATCTCTTGTTATAATGCGCTTGTGTGTGCACATGTGTGCATGTGCTTGGTGTGTGTGCGTGCGTGCGTGCCTTAGAGAGTGTGTGAGTAGGTGTGTGTGTTTAGGGACTGTAGAGGAGTGGAGGACCTTCATGCAATGATCCTCTTTGGCATCTACAAATAAGCGGATGCTAAGGAGCACATTGATCCCCATCTTTTATTGGTGGAAGGAGGCCACATTTATGTTTTTGTGAGGGTTTGACATACAATGGAGTTAGAGGCGGGACTCGGGACCATGTGAAGAGCGTATTTGACTAGAGGTGGAGTTGTGCGTGGAGCTAGCCCAAGCTAGTAGTATGAGAGAGTAGATAACATTGCTCTTGCATTTGATGTGTCGAGGGGCATGTCACGAGATATTCATCACATCTTCACATTTCGAGGATCGCGAGGCATCTATAGGCTCTCATGCTCCTCTTTGGAGTAGGTATATGGATGTCTCTTGTGGAGGAGATTGCATTAGGTGCATGGTTTGTGAGAGTTGAATATTAAAACACCACTCCTCCTAGAGACTTAGTACTTAAGAGTAGATTAGCTAGCTATATTGTATACTTGGGGGTTTTGTATGTTGACCACTGAGTGCATTGAAACATCTAAGCTTTTGCTAGTTTTTAAATATAAAGACCCTTATGTTTGAATTAATGGTTCATTATGATTACTTGTGCACATTGTATGGCATTAGCATAGCATGATCTATGTTGTTTGATGTATGTATGGATAAGAAATAAACTTTCGTATGCCAATGAAATCATAAGTAAGAAAGTGATAATCATGCAATGGCTAAGAATAGTAATAGTTCTAATGTTGATTCCATACGGCCAGAAGGTGACATAATTAATTGAGACTTGGTCACTTGAAGTTTGTCTGCCGTATAAGAGAAAACAATCAATCAAAGGATAGTTGTGCACTTCAAATATTATGCTCAAGAAAAATTGGTGAATTGTGGATGGAGTTTAGAAGAGATAAGCTTCTCATTAAAGCCCAATACTTTTCCTTGTTATCTTTGTAAGGAAGAAACTTGGCAAGTGGATAAACTTCTCACCTAGTCTCTCCCCTCTAATGAGGAAAAATCCATTGGGTGTTTTGATAAGCTTTTTGTTAGAACACACACGCCACCACTTTATTTTTTAGCTCGTTGGTGATTCCTTTCATGATATTGTTTGTGATTTAAGGAATCTTTTCGTGCTTATCTGCTGCAAAACCTAAGGGTCAAAATGATTGGTGTGATTGCCATGGTACTTGCCCTATACATATTGTTGTGACAAGAGTGCTTGAATTACGCATGTATGTGCGTTAAAGGATTAAACCCCTCGTAAATAAGACAAACTTGGTTTATGTACATAGTAATTAGTGGATAGGATTGAATCCTTCACTTAGACAACATGTGAAATTCCAAGAAATTATTTACACCCATCGAAGATATTGGAATGAATAAAAAGCCTCGTCTAATATGTCGGTATCAAATGAGGAAACACATGACAATGAAGAGTTTGTTGAAGCCATATTGGTTTCCCAAGGTATATATGAGATCAAATCCTTAAAAATAAACGAGAAGAATACCCATGTTTCCCTTAAGCATTTGAAGGAGTAGATCAAAGTCAAATAGGATCTAAGTAATGGGCAACTAAAAAGAGATATGCGGGTGATGCGATGAATGGGGAAGGTGGCCCATATTCTAGTGTTGTCGATGCCAAAATCCTCAAAAGGAGCTATCGACATCAAGCGATAGGGGTGGGTAGGAGAATCTAGACGTGTTTTAGAAACACGATGTTGATGGGCCTATTAAGCTCCATACCTTCTAATGTGCACGAGCAATAATTACTATTACCATGGTCCTTAAATAGATAGGGGCAAGACAACTTGGATCATGCCTTTCCCAGTTCCATTCTCTAGTTGGTTATCATGTTTAGACACCAAGTCTCCAAAGGCTAGGATACATGTTAAGGACCTTTCATCGTAGAATAGACAAAGTCTTGTGCCATGGTTTTTGTCTTCAAGAATCCAATAATTGGATGAGCTAGAGCCATTTAAAGCGAGGATGCGAGGGTATTGAAAGATAATCTCCGTGGTGCCCCCAAGCATGTCTTTACAAAAATAGTTCAAAGACAAGTGGGTTTGAAGGATTTGTCAAGGTTGAGAAGCAAACTTGGCGATGAGTCACCGCGCTCAATAATGATTGTTTTACATCGCATTCTTCGATCTTGCCGATTTTGACCAAGCAAGTTTGGCTAGGATCAATGGGAAAAGCTTAATAGTTAAGCATGCACACCTCGTCTTAATCTAGATTTGATAGACCTAGAACACATGGGTCGAATATAAGCTTTGTGAAGTTGTAAAACTCATAGGACTAATCATTCTCAACTAGGTGTTTCTCGGTGATGGGACCAAAGAGGGTATCCTTAACCATGAGGCTATCCTTAAAAGGGACTCCATTAGAATGCACATTTGAATCTAAAGCGAGTGATAACATGCATTGTGGATTTTGAGTAGGAAGAGTCAAAAGTTTGATTTGGTGCTATGACGGTTTTTGACTTTTCTTCTCGGTGTGTTGGCGGTACTAATGAATGTTATTGTAAGCTCGTGTTACATAAGCACTATCCGTGCAATCCAATGTCTTCCTAACAAGATGTTATATGTGAGGTGTTTGAAGATAACATAGAACTTGCAATTTACTATTTTTGGCACAAAGTTTTAAGTGATAGGTAAGACATAGGGTCCTACAAGGGTAGAGGAGATGCTTTCATAACTCTTGCCATAGTGTGCATAGGCTTAAGTTTGTTGTAACTATGTTTCGTGCCTTTCCTTCATGAATTAGGGCATGTTTGATCAAATATCAATTGTTAATAATGATCTTAACATAAATAGTGGTATCTCCTTTTTTAACATATCCATATTGGGAGGTATATCGGCTAAAGATAAGAAGAAACCACTTGGGGAGGAAGAGGATCATTAACAATAGATATGTGCATATGATTGATCTCTCCCATATGTTTGGGACAATGTGTGCTCTAGATCCTAGGATTTTGAAAGCACGCTTTGATGCATTGGAAGGGCTTTGAGTAGCTCAAGAAACAATATACTAGAGGGAGTGGAATCCAAATTCTTCATAACAAAGTATGCTCTAGGAGTTTTCGTAATCTTCTTTCCATTGGTTGCTTGTGGCAAATTGCTGGGGTTTTGAAGATGGACATCATGGTTGGCTGAAATTTTGGTCAACGTGGATGGTTGGCTTGTTGTAGTAGGTATGCTCATTGGAGATTGTGAGGGATTAAGTGGAGGTCCATGAATTTGTGCATCATTACTAGTGGTAACATTGATCTTTGCTTCCTCAAAGTTGGCTTCTATGAATCCTACCACTTGGAGTTTCCCTCTTGGGACAACTTGAGATTGTGGTATGTTCTTCAACATGGATAGCTTATTCTCGCAAAGGATAAATGTTATTCGAGAAAGGCTCTTTATATATATATTCAAAATAATATTTTGTGGTGCAATTTGTCTAAATGGGGTTTGAAGTTTAACGATTGCATTGAGCTCAAGTTGTCTTTGGATTTCATGAAGAGTGCCTAACCATTGCTTATGCTCATTGCATCTAGAGGTTTGAGGTGTAATGACCAAACATTTGCTAATAAGAGCAACGACACTAGGACTTCTTGGTAGAGTCCTTTTTGTCTGCTTTGGCTGTTCTGCTTTCTTGCCAAAATGTTGTTTTTGAGCTGGACAATGAGGAGGTTGTTGTTGGTAAATTTAAAGAGCTATAATGAGTTTATGGTTTGATTTTCTGTTTTGCTCTTTTTAGGTGGTTTCTTAGAGTCTGTGACACACCATCATTAGTAGCACTCTTGTTTTTTTCAAGTGTTGGGCTTATTAAGTTGGGAGTTGGTAGTTTTCTTGTCATGACACGCTTGCCACTTTCTTTCTAAGCTTGCTCAGCTCAACGCAGGGGGCTAGTTCCATTGCATAATTGAGGATGGAACAAAAAGCTTCCCATATGTTCAACTTCAATTTGTTATCTAAAGCATGTATGGACACGTCCATTAAATCTTTAGTCTCCATGTGTGTTGTCATGGAAGATAGTATTTGGCACAATGCCATATGAGCACGAAGTCTAGGTAATGCTCTTTGGTGTTTTTGTTGATGTTCAAAAACCATTGACCCTAAGAGTGGCAAAAACTTGGGTTCGAAAGGCATAGAAAAATTGAGTTGATGATTGGCGAAAGAATATAAGTGTTTTGGAAGTTGATAATGCCAAAGTGCATGTAAAGAGTTTTGTAACACAACATCCCAAAGTAGTAGACCTTTAATGTCTATGGTAAAGGCCTTAATGTGAAAATTAAGGTGTCGATTCACCTTAATTAGAGAGCTCGGGAACAATTTGAGGTAAGAGAGTATCTTGAATGTACTTAATGAGGGGCTCGTTCGAGCACTTTGTTAGTAGGTCCCACTATAGCCAACAGCCTCAATCGATAGAAGGTCTTTAGGGGTTGTGGAGCATTAGTTGCTCGTTACTAGGAGGAGGTCCTTGATGAAAATGTGTAATGATGAGGGACTTGACCACTCGTGTCACCAATGAGGCAATTGTGTCCCGAGAATATGATCCATGTCAGGGCTTGATACTATGGAGGAATCAAAGTTTGGTAGGAGCAATAACATTTTATTTGGTCCTAACATCCAAATCTTAGATAGAAGCTACCATGGTGTTCTTTAACCTTTTCAATGAGTTTGGGTTATCCGGTGGAGGGATTCGATTAATGTTGTTGAATGACTCGATGTCATATGAACCTCAACCCTTTGGTGTGGTAATGTTCATATGTGTTATTTATATTGGCTTTGCACATGTCTAAGCTTATTAGCTTCCATGGTGATGAGTGCTATTTGGTCGTGACCGCCATTTGTTTGAGCTTGATCAACTTGTCTTTCATGTAGGTCATGGTTTTAAAAATGCTCACGTGAAGGAAGCTTAAAAGAATTCCTGGGAACTAGAGGAGTGTTGGAATAAATTGTTGAGGTAGAGGATGCTCATTGTGAAGGAGCCAAAAGAAGCAAAGCAAATTTGAATCGTAATCTTCCATAGGAAGGAGAGTGGGGGTGTTCCAAAGATAAGACATGAAATCAACATGAATGATCGACAAGAAAAGCAAAGCAAATCTCTTTTAGGAAACAAGGATTACCTAGAGCATGCTGATTTTGTGGTGCAAGGTTTTGTGGGTGCCTATGATTTTGAGGATTCTATGGGTTTTGTGGAGGTAGATTCTTAGTTGGATTGGATTGGACTGGTTCCTCCAAAGTCGGTAAGCAACATCCTCGTCGTGATCAAGCGCCTTCCATTGTACATCAATTTACGTAAGTGCGTGCAAGTGCTTGAAGAACAATCCACACATTTGTAGGATGTTAGAATCTCAGTCTTCAAAAGAGTCAACAAGCCTTGGCTGTCAAACATAAGTAAAGGGATCTTTTCGTTTGCTCGCTAGGAATGGTCATAAAACATCATGCAAAAAGTGTACTTCAGATTCACCAAGATATGTATGCCCTTCATGAAGGATCCACAATTCGAGGGTATGTACACTTCAATTGTGGGGAGTTTTTGATATTCTCCAGCTGTGTTTGTGCAAATGTGTGAAAGCACAACTTTGTAGATGAGTCATGATGGCTCTTTGTGGTGTGTGTAGACTCATGGGGGTTTGGACTGTTCTTTATAACTGAAAACAAATAACAAAGCAGAACAATATTGAAGTGTGAATGTCCTACAAAGATAATTGGCGATCAAATTGGCCAGCTCTGGTGCAATTGGGGCAGCAGCAGAAGTTCTCCTTAAGTTGAGGTTTTCTAGGCTACAAGAAGTTTAATAAAGTTTGTTGGTTTTCTTTTATGCTCTATTTTGATTTGTTCATTTTAATTATTTGATCTATTTTTAAAAATGCAAGTTCTGCTTTATCTTTTTCAAGTTATATATTCTACTTTATCTTGTTTCAGTTTTTTTTTTTAAGTTTTATTTTAAATTTATATTTTATCTTTTTAAAGATTTTATTTTAGTGTTTTTACATATCTTCAAGTTGGTTTTGTTTTCTTCAGTGTTAGTTGGGGATGCATTCTCCAGATTTTGGTGACATCTCATATGTCCCCAACATTTGTGGTACTTGGGAACTTGGAGGGTACACCCACAATTATTTAATTTAATTTTTTTCTGACAATTTTAGTCTAGACTGTCTCGGTACAGTTTCGGTATGCTGAAATGACAAATTTTTAAAAATCTTGGGTACGGTACGCTTTTGGGTACATTTTATATATATATGTATGTATATAAATATATAAATATGTATATAAATTATAAATTTAAAGAAGCATTTGCATACTTATTGAAATTTAATTCTCATACATTGCATACTTATTGAAATTTAATACTCATAGAGTCATACAACTTAAAATCATTCATAGAACATGAAAACAAATTTGAAATTTCCAATACTTTGAGAATTGAGACTTGAGTTTGTATTGATTCATAATGTTCAAAACATGATAGTAAATAACATAATACATTCAAGTTCTCAACTTCTAGAGCATTAATTTCAAAGTATGAATTTTAACGTTTTCAATATAAATAAATGTTTGAGGTTTCACATTACTGTATGCATACAAGACCCAACAACTTACTGACTCAACTATACAAACCAACTTACCTCTCTAACATTACTAACAAAAATTATTAACTATTAACATTGATAACATATTTATTTAATTTCTAAGGGTGTCTCACATATAAGATACATACCCCAATAAAATACCCAAAAAAACAATTATCAACAACCTTAGATACTTTAATGCTCTAGAAATAGGATACTTCAAAATTAATTTTTTTGCATATTTTTAAGTTTTAATGAGTGCTCTTGCCACATGTACGGTTTGTGTACGTACCCACAGTGGTAGGGTACACTACGGGTGCGACAAAACCGTACCCATAGTGTACCTTGCCATTGTGGGTATGCACCCATAAGCGTACCAGTACTCGTCTGCCCGATTGTACGCTTCCTAGGTTGGTACGAGGACCCCGAGGCGTTTCCGTGCAGTTTAGCTATTAGTTTAAAAAAGTATTAAAAATATTGAACCCTAATCCCTGAAAGTACCCAAAAAATATTAAAGAGTTTAAACTCCAAAATTTCATTGAATAAAGTTAAAATTAGTGTTGCACAAACTCCTACCAAAAAAATGCGTCTTAGAGATTGGCACTCGTCTCTGAGACTAGTACTTATCGGTACCCGTCTCAAAGACTTGCATTTTAGTGTTTTTTAATATAAATTATGTACTCTTGACCCTAGATATTATTAGATATCATATATATATATATATATCAATATAATTCCTCTCATCTTTTGTTAACATGCAATATCTTTACTTTAAAAGTTATGACTGATTTTCTTAGTCTATATTAGGCATGAACTAGAGGGTTAGGGACCCCACCCTTACAATAGAAAGGAAGAAGAGAGAGAGAGGGGAAGAAGAAAACGAGAAGCGGAGGGAGGGAAGAGCCAAGAATAAAAGAATAGAAGAAAAGAAAGGAGACCAACAAGAACGGAAGAAAACTAAGGAAACATAAGAACAAAGCCCAAAAAGAAATGCAGGAGCCAAGACCAAGAAAGGAGGATGGCCAATAGGACTGCGAACACCAAGCACCAAACCTACGCATGAGTGCCACCGCCACTTGAACACCAACGTGGGAATTAGCTTCCCCGAGCAGAGTCGGAAATCGGTGCCGACATGGTCGCGTAGCTCGTTTAAATTATCTATCGCTGAATGGACTAGAAATTGAGCCGCATCGATGTCAACAGGGGAAGAAGCCTAGGGTTGAGATGACCATACACAAATAGAGAATCCACATTTTTTGCATAATCCAATGAGATCCCGATATTGATCGGCTGAGCCATTGATCCCGACCACTGCACCCCAAGGCCAATTCATCGACCTCTTCAACCCATAGAAGAGGATCGGGGAGATGGAAATCCACCAATTCATCATGAAGGCCCTCGCGATGAACCGGGTAGATTAAATCTACAACAAAAAGCTCGACAATAGATGGAACATGGTGGATCAAAAGACAAAAGGAAATGAAAGCCACAACAATATCCGAATCTGTCTGTGCACGACATGAGTTGAACCGATACGAATCACCTAGGATGTTTTCGATGGCTTTCACTTCATGGGGAGACGAATACCTGAAGATCTCAGAGAGGCGGTAGCGATCAATTTTGGCCGTAAGAGCTGACTCCGGTTGGGCACCGCGAAGGGAGATGAATGGAAAGCCCAAGAAAGCCATGAAAGAGCTCCAAGTGACCAGAAGGAGAGATGAGCAGAAAAGACCAAATGACACATTAAAAGCGTGAGGCACGAAGGGCCATCAATTGAACTGTTGCAGAGCCATTCTTCCCTTCGTGTGAAATGATTTCAGAGAATCCTATCCAATCTTTTGGGTTTCTTGAAGTTTTGATTGCGATGGGTAATCAATGGTGTAGTTGGTGAGAAAATCGGCAAAATTGGCTTCTCGGAATGAGTGGGTGATGTTCCACTTGCTTATTTTTCCGAGCCAGAAGAGAATATTGGAGATGTAGAAGTTTAAATGCCACGAAAGGGCCGACCCTTTGACAATGGCATGTATAATAATTTGTGAGTCCCCTTCAATATGAAGAGAATCACACCCCAAGTGAACCGCCAATTGACACCTTCTAAAAGAGCTTGAGCTTCGGCCAGATTGCAAGAGCAATCCTAAAGTGGAAAGGAGCCTACTAAGAGAAGGGAGCCACTTTCACTTCTAATTAAACAACCAACACCGACTTACTGAGATTACCTCTGAGGCTCCATCAAAATTCATTTTCAAAGAACCAGGGGTGGAGGCCTCCATCTAATATTTTTCCTTCTCATTATCTTTTCCAATTGAGACAGACCTCGTCGAATAATCGACCCAGATTCGAAATTTTGATAAGCGGCCATGCTTTCCTAATTTCAGCATCTCGAGAAGAGAAGTTAGGATTGTTGATGCTATGTTTACTAACATTTTCTGAAATAGCCACTTCCAATTTGGATAAAAAGCAGGGAAGATCCAAAACTTGATCTCTAAAAATACGAAGATTTCATTCCCACCAAATGTGCCAAATCAGAAGAAGGGGGCGATTGACCATATGGAACTGAGGGAACTCTGATTACCCAACTTAGGCCAAGCAAGAAGGGAATATTTTATGTTGTTACAAGGAACCCAAGCTAAGTTGAGCTTACCTAGGAGCCAATTCCACCCTTGAACAATGAAGGAGCAAAAAAGGAGGTGATCAATGTCTTCTTCTTCATTGCCACAGAGAACACACTTAGATGGACCTGCATGCATAGCCCCAAGTTCTCCTGCGAAGTTGCATGAGAATTTTTCTTTTAAAGACCAACCAGCCAAAAAAATCCACTTTAGGAAGGAGCTTAGAATTCCAGCAACCCGTCCAACTGGGAGTCCCTTTGCCTGACAAGGAGATGAGTTTTGAGTAACCAAATTTTAACATTGAAGATGCCTAAGGAGAGCCTAACCAAATTAGATGATCCTCTATATCCTTGAATAAGATTTTGCGAGAGGAGAGGGCCTCCAAAAGATGGAAACTTTAGAAGAAGTTGCACCAATGGAGGCGATATCCTTCCAAAGCCAAGAAGGAGAGCCGTCAGGATGTGGAATACCATAATCTTCAACTTTACTACCCCAAATAGCCTTAGAGATGTTCATGACCCGGTTAAGATTTGGATTGAGATTGAGAGGCACATGTCCATTCCAGCTGTCCTCCCAAAATTACATTAGAACCATTATTGATGTGCCAAGAAACAAAATCGGCAATAAGGTGTCTGACATTTGCAAAGGAAGTTCTAATATGAGAGCCTTTAGGAAGATCTTCACTGGAAAGCAAAAGAGCAGACTGCTTGCTTCCAGATATTTATGAGAAAGAACCTGGAAGGCTAACCGCTTGGGATCGGAGATGAAATGCCAGACAAGTTTAGCACAAGAGCAATATTCTGAAAAGCCAAATCAGCTATCCCAGACCACTTAAGATTTAGGTAATTTGACATCATCCCATTTAACCAAATGAAATTTTCTCTCTTCATTATTCCCCTGCCATAAGAAGGATCTAACAATTTTCTCAATTTGTTGAGGACTGATTTGGGAATAGATAGAACCGAGAGCATATAGATAGGAGTGCACAAAGAACCATTTTTATAAGAAGAGCTCTACTGTAAGAGAGAGCCATTTCCCTTTCCAAGATTGCAAACGACTTTGAAGAAAGAGAATGAAGGAGATCATCCCAGAGGGTGGCTTTACCATTTCCATAAAAAAGAGGGATTCCAAGATATTTATGAGGGAGGGAACCGATAAAAAAACCCAGAACCTCCTTATTCTTCATTGCAGAGAGGGGGGAAATTTAAAAAAGATGACAGATTTGTGAAAGTTGATTACCTGGCCTATATGACTTTAGAGTAGGAATCCAGAATATTGTCCATAAGCTCGAGCTTCCAAATAATGGTGGAGCCAAAGAGGAAGGTATCATCTACAAATTGTTGGTGAGTGAGGGGAGGAAGATTAGCAGTTAGGATTAAACCAGATAAAGAACCTTGTGCGATCACAGATTTGATTCCTCTGCTCAGAGCCTCTGCAACAAGAATGAAAAGGAAGGAAGACAGGGGGTTCGCCTTGCTTTAAGCCCCGACTGCTGGAGAAGAAACCTTCCACCGATCCATTGACCAGAATGGAGAAACTGAGGAGGAGATGCAATTAAAAATCCAATTACATAAGTGATTACAAAACCCATATGCTGGAGGGATTTGAGCAAAAATCTCCAATTGATCCGATCGTAAGCTTTGCTAAAGTCCAGTTTGATCATCATGCCAGACGAGAGGACGAATGCAGGAGTGAATAATCTCATGAGAAATGATTATGCCATCAACAATAGATCTACTAGGAATAAAACCGCTTTGCTCTTGAGCTATGAGCTTATTCAAAATAGGACTCAACCTGGAAGCAATAGCCTTAGAGATGATTTTGTAAGAGGTATTACAAAGAGAGATATAGACGATAATCATCAAGCTTTTCAGCAGGTTTTTTTGAAACATACAAATAAAGGTGTGATTCAAACACCTAAGATCTTCCCGTTCTTCTAGATTCTTCAACAACTTGCCAAACATCATCTCCAATAACGCTCCAAAAGTCTTGAAAGAAAGCGGTTGAAAGCCATCGGGGCCTGGGGCTTTGTCTCTTTCCATGGAAAAGGTTATACTGCGAATTTCTTCTTTGGAGAAGGGGGAAAGAAGATAAGCATTATCAACATCATGCACAATTTTGTTAATTTGGGCCAATAAAGGATGCTTTGAGAGGCCAAAGGTGAACTAAGTTCATCATTCAACAACTTATGGAAAAAGGACACAACTTCTTCTTTAATAAGAGATTGTGTGGAGATCTATGAATCATCATCCAATTTTAGAGAGGAGATATAGTTTTGATTTCTTCTAGCCTTAACCGAGGCATGAAAGAACTTTGTGTTTCTAGTCTCCCGTCTTTCAGCCAGATTTCTCTGGATTTTTGTCTCCAGAAGGTTTCTTCTTTCAAGAGAAGATCTCCTAGTTCACTAAGGAGCGCTTTTTCTTTCCTGAATTCCTCTTGGCTCATACCTTTTCTAAAGACTAATTCATTTAGAACATGAATCTCTTTTTCTACTCTTAATTTCTCCTAAAAATATTCTTGAAGGAAGAAGCATTCCAAGTGAGCAACTGTGCTTTAAGAAGGGAGAGTTTTTTAGAGAGGATAAACATCCTGGTACCTGACACAGAGAAAGAGGCCCACCAGTTTTTGACTAGATCACGAAAAGTAGGGTCCTGCATCCACATTGATTCAAACTTGAAGGGGGATCGACGAGGGGAGTGTCAAACTTGATGTTGAGAGAGATGGGGAAATGATCCGAGCTCGACAAAGGAATAATTGAATATCTCTAAGAAAATTTTTTTGAAGCCAATCCTCAGAGACCAAAAAGTGATCTAATCTGACCACTATGTATCCAAACCTCGGACATATGTTTCTTCCATGAGAACCAGCCATTACTTGGTTCGAATGTCCAACAATCTAACATCTTCAACAAAAGAAATAAAGTCCATTTGAGAATGCAATTCCGCCAAAATAATCCCACCGCACTTGTCTTTATCGAGAGAGTGGTGTTAAAATCCCCAACAATGATTATTTTAGAATCATTTAGAGATCGAAGAACTACTGCTAACTTGGACCAGATTTCACATTTTTTGATAGGATTATTCGGACCATAAACATTACAAGAGAAAAATGAAGCATCAAAATATTTCAATTGAACCTTACACCATTGATAGCTAGAGAATCCGAGAGGGGATCAATAATAATTTTACTAACCTTCCAAATAATACCCATACCACTAGAGGCACCTTCCGAATCGACAAAAAGACCATCCCAACCTTTCCAACTACGAAACCAACCTGAAGGCAATCAACTCTGGACATCTTGGTCTCTTGAATTAAGCAAAGATCCACATCTAAATCTATAACATAACACCTGAGCAGACGCTTCTTGTTAGGGGCATTTAGGCCCCTAACGTTCCAGATAGGATTTTCATCCTTTCTTCAGAGAGGACTCACCTCTCCTACTTGAAGATGAAAAGAAGGAACAAAGTTGGAGTTGTTTTCCTATGGGGCAATCTCCTTTTGGGATAGATGTGCTTTGGAGGGCCTTCGGAGGAAACTTGGGACCCAGATCTGAACTAAGAATAGCAGGAGTGGGGAGAATAGAGCCTTGTAGGCAGATTTGGTCACTTTTGGGTTCATGAGCCAACTCGAATCACTGGAGTCATCCACCGCTCCTTCTAGCCTTTGAGTGGTTTTAGCTTCTTTTTCACTTACCCAATGCTCCAAGGAGGCAACGTTGGAGCCATGTCCTAAGGTGAGGCCTTCTTGAAAGAGGGATAGGATTCGGGTTGAGTCTTGAACCACTGACACAGTTTCCTTTACCAGGGAAATGGTATCCGGATCAAGAGACAAAGGTTTGGAGGCCAAAGCATTGCAAGACTTGTCCACTTAGTGCCGAGAGATCCGAGGAGGAGAGGAAGGAACTATGACCTCATTGACGAGCTGAGAATTGACTTTCTTCTTCCATATAGTGTTACTTGGTGCAGGTCTGTTCTTGCAAGCCTTTTGGAAATGACCCTTTTGTTTGCACCGAAAACAACTTGCAGAGATCGTTTCATATTCGACCTTTTGGACCCATTTCCCGTTGGAAGAGGTGATCACAATGAAATCCTGCAATTTTTTGGACGTGTCAATGGATACGCAGATTTGAGTGAAAGAAGAAAGAGTACCTTCGAGAGTGACGGGGTCGATGCGAACAACTCTTCCCAGACTGGAACAAATTTTATTGAGGATATTAGGATTCCAGTACTCACTAGGAAGAGAGTATAACCTGACCCAAACTTGAAGATCATCCATTTCAACCTGCTCTGGATCAAAGTGAGCATTCCACCGACGAATATGGACCCCTGAATCGAAGAACAAGAAGTCTTTCCTCTCCGAAAGGTGTGTCTCTCGTGGGATTCACTTTGGAAAATAACCAAGAAGAAACTTTTGGCCAAGAAGCGAATTCTAAGACCGCTGCCCCATTGAGTATCGCACCAGCTCCAATCCCATCCATTGACAGCATTTAAGTTGTCATCTTAAAGATTTTCATTTACTAAACATATATGATATTATTTATTAGATATTTTAAATTCATGGGAATGTAATCCAATGTGTGGTTGGCGATTGTGAGAATGTGGCCAATTGTTGGAGCCAATTCAACAATCCTAGCCCTCTAGAGAATCTTGATGACATGGAACTCCAATTTCTTGAGAATAGATTGACATTTTTGGTAGCATTTGATTCTTTAAATGCATTTGTATTGATGATGAAATTTAATCTATAAACATTTTAGTTTTGTCTTTTGATACACACACATGTATATCTATTGCCTTTTGTTTCCAACGGAATCCAAATCGGGGCCTTGAAAATTAGCCATATTTGTTTCCGATACCGTATTTGTATTTGTGTCCAACCAACTTTGCCCTCCTACGAAACCCCTCTAGGAACAATCTAAAACTATGCAAGCACCAACAAGTTAATCCACTTATAAAGTGTAACACAAACATCATTTAAGTAATACATAGATCCACTATGAAAGCACCAAAGTAAATATGCATAGAAAGGATAAAAACCTAGCCCATTAACTACAGGGGAAAAACCCAATTCAAATTCTACCCACTCAAATATTATCTAAACACCGAGGAAAACTATCGAATAAAAATGGACATATGGAAATGAAATAGAGTGTGATCCATTTTGTGGATGTAAAACTACTTGTAACATAGAGCATGGAATAACAATATTGAATTTAGATCAATAATTCCACACCATATTGTGTATGGTTGGGATGAAGATCCAACATTGTGTTGTAACTTCCATTAAGTACATGAAATGACCGTAGATGGAATCTTCAATAACCAATCTTCAATTCAGCCGATGAGGTCCTAAAAGCAACTTGTACCATTACCCCAATACCCAAACTTGTGAGAAAGAATGGGGAGAAATGGGGAGGGAGGTGTAAGCAAGAGAAATGTTTGAGAGAGAACGTGAGAGTGGAGAAGAAGCTTCCCAAGACAACGACGAAGAGTCGTTGAAGGACGCTAATTGCACGATGATTTGTAAAAACACGAGACCAACAAAATTGACAAATTTGCAAGTTGGGAACAAGAAATAACTCATGCAAGGAATGCAATGAGAAATCAAAGGAGAGGAATTTAGATGTCAAATAGGATTCACTTAAGCAAATGGACTTTACTTAAATAGCATAAAGTGGTTTAAAAAGATAAAAGTGGTGATAAAAGATAAAATGGTGAGGAAACATTAGAGGAAGTTGGCAACAAATTGCGTTGTTTTAACATCAAAAAGTGCCACAAGGTTGATGAAAGTGACAATGGCACTTGGTTGCTTGTCTGGTTTGGGAAGCGCCAATAGAATATTGGCACTTTGGATTAAGGTGCCGGTTGGCAAAATGTGAGACACCTATAATTACGCCCGAGCAATTTAAATACTTAAATTGCGTTAATTATCCCCTTTCCCCGCAAATTGTCGACATATCGTCAATATCATGCATTTTCTCTCGCTATCATCGTTAATTAATTACATTATGTTAGTTAATTAACTTTTTGTCCAACAACGACGCCAATTAATGACCTTCCATTAATCAGATCCCCTTTCTATCTAGATTAATTAATTATTCCTAATTAATTAAGCTCCCCTTTCTATCCACATTAATTAATTATTTCTAATTAATTAATCCTTCCTTCTATCTAGACTAATTAATTATTATTAATTAATTAGCTTCCCCTTTCATTTAACCAATAAATCAATATTTAATTGATTTAATCCCCTTCTATAGTCTAAATCATGCTAATATTCCTCTAAAAGCTTCTATAAGCTTGCACATCTATTAATTAAATCATCTTGATTAATTAATGAGCCCCCTTTATCCACATGGGTCACTAAAGGACAAGCTAAACCCTCCTAAAGTTAACTCAACCCTATCTAAACCCCCCTTATCCATAACTAACTCAACATCTCTATTATCCCACATGCAAAGGGATGTAGTGATTCCTTTATCCATTGGGCTATATAAAGAGCCCTCCTCCTACCTTTACACTTACACCTAAATTCCTTGAGAAGACAAAAGCAAAGCACATAGCAAATAGACTATAAGCTTCTTTGTTATTCTTGAGAAATTCACCATTTGAAGTTTCCTGATGTACAGAGATGTCCCCATATGCTTGGAGAAGTGTCTCCAATACATGTTTCCTGGTAACCATGGCTCACTAACTAATGATCATTTTGAGAACTTGCAAATGTTCTGCCTCTTTTGTAAGTCTATCACATCATATGCATACAGTCCATTCTTACCTCAATCAATCTGTCCGGTTTAAACATTTGTTGGTTGAGAAGTAAAACGGTAGAGGTGTAAGGGCATACTTCCTTCAGTCTATGTCACTCCCAGATATTTCTGATCGTGAATACTTGATTATCATTGTTGGCACATTTCTTCTTGAGCAGCCTTTTGACAATTATTGCTATGTTACTCCTCATTCCATTTTGATTTTTATTTATTGGAACCAAGACGATGATTTATTTTGTCAGTAAAGAATTAAACAGATCCTATATCAAAGCCAGCTCTATATCGTTACACTTTTAATGATTCTTGGAAAACTACTTGAAATCCATGTTTATTTATCAAGGTGTTTAGCCTGCTTACCTTAATTCCATTATGTGATAGACATTGATGATTATAATTCTATTTGTACTTGTTTATATTACAACTCAGTGCAGGATAACTTCAATCCAGATAACAAAACATGACATGGAGAATTTATTTTAAAACTGAGACACCCATAGAAACAATCTTTGAAACAAGTAAACACACTTTTATAGGATGTTAATTAAAAAGCATCCCATCTTACATACAATTTGCATTATGATCAATTCTCTTTTATGTAGCTAAAGGAGGCTAAGGAAGCAGAACAAAAATCATTGCAAGAGTCAGAAAAGCTGGACAAGGAAATTGCTAAGATTCAGGAACTGAAGGTCAGCTTTTTCTCTTATTGGTCATAAGCTTTGATTATAATGTTTGTGATGTTTTAAGAGGAGCTATCCTCTGGCATTATTTAATTATGTTTTGATTCTTTTCTCTTTTTACGTGAATTTTATGATCATATTAGTCAGTCTGCATCTGTGTCTACAGAAAAAATTACGACCATGACTGCTGATGAGTACTTTGCACAATACCCAGAGCTCAAGGCACAGTTTGATGAAGAAATTAAAAATGATTATTGGGGATATTAAACAGAAGAAAAGTTCTAGGTGCTTACATGTTCAATAAATGATGCAATGTTGGTATAATTACGTGTCCTGAAATTTTCCAGCAGATCTTTGCTGTTATTCAGTAGAGAGTTTTCCTATTAATTGGGTGAATATCCTGAAATATTAAGTGTGTTTCAAGAGGATGTTTTCATATGTTTGACATTTTCTAAGGAAACTATGCATTCATGTAAACACTTGTATTCCATAAACTGGTACTGTTTTTGCAAATTCGTGAATGCCTTGTCACTGGAGAAACTAGGCAAGGAATATCCAGTGTTGTTTAATCGTAGTCTTGCATATAGTGACCAGACATATTATGAAGTGACTTTGATAGTCATTAAGAAGTTACATAAATAGTCAGACCCTTACCATGTAGTTGTGACCTCTTAAGTATACGAGATAAGATAATGGCATGAATGCAAGGACATGCGATAATGGCATGATCGAGGCTACAATGTTGCACCAACACCCCATATTAAGAGCAATTTAGGTAGCTCTATAGATAAGTACAAGACACCTTATAGGTGAGGGTTTTCATAAGTAGAAAGGATTGACTACTTCAAACCTTTGTCCATGTTGTAGAGATAAATTTTGTGTAATGTCCCTAAATGGGACACTTTCAACCCAAGATGGTTTTTTGATAAATCCAAACGCCAAATATAGGTCTTTTCAAAGAGATAGCAATTAATTGCAATGCATATCAGATTTATCTATGAGAAATGCGACTAGGGTTTTATGGAAAACCCATATAACTCGACTCTTTTCACTTAGAACTGAAATGTTGAATTTTTAAGGCCAAAATCTAAGAGAACATGCATATATATAATGCAAAAAAAAAAATTGAAATAATTTAATAAGTCTGCATAAATAAAGTACCAGTTATGAGCTCCAACAAGGTTTGATTTTATTTAATAAAATTTGCAAAACCCAGTTTGCAATTACAATTGAAATTGAGGGTTTGAGGCCTTCGAAAACACTCCAAACTATGAAGAGATGACTGAAAATCAGCTTCAACAATAGGTACAAAACTGAAAATCTTTGAAAGCACAATGGAAACCCTTGTGTAGAGAATCCTCACAAACTCTTGGAGGGTTTTCGTCCTCAAGAGGGTATTTCTAAGGGGTTTCGTCCTTAGAAATAATTTAGACAAAGCATGCAAGCTTCAATCTATAATCAGCAATGAGAGAAAATAATCAACGTTCTTCAAGCAAATCTCATTGCTTAAATAGAAGAATTGGGCCTAATGGCCACCTCCACTCAACCAATCAAATTTTCCTTTTAATAAATGTTTTTCCGCCAATTTTCTTCTCTAATATTAAAATAAAGTGACCACTAATATTAAATTAAAGTGATCACTATTCTATGTGGTGGGTGCACTTTATTAAATTAAAGTGACCACCTTTGTCTTATTCTATCATGACACACTACTCCATGTCTTATTGTATTATCACCTTCTTTTCTCCATTATTTTTTGTTTCCATTTATTTTGTTTCCTAGTGCAAGTTGCACTTTTCTAAAGTGGATAACTTTGGCCCATATGCTTTTGCCTTTTTCTATTTACTTTTTGTTCCTTAGTGCAAGTCGCACTTTCCTAGAAATAAACAATTTGGATTAAAGTGCTTTTCACTGTGTTGTCTTTTTCTATTTTTTAAGTTACTAATAAATTATTATAAGTGCATATAATGTTTTCTTTTTATTTTAGTTTTATTTTGCACTTTATAATAAAATATTATAAGTTAAGTCACCTTTATTTTCTTCCCTTAGTTGTCGAGTAGACAAAACAGGCGAAGGGTCTTTGATTGTGAAGGGGATATTACAATTCTCTCTTCACCAAAATTGCTAGCCCTCAAAGCAATTCCAAACTCATTTGCCCAAGTGCCATGTACAATAGAGAGAACATGATGTAGTGCTCCCAAAGTCTTGATCTGGTGCCAGTCAAATGATGAAGCCTTTGGGAGAATATGCCAACCTTACTTGCTTCCATCAAGTCAATGCAAGTATGAGTGTAATCAACCATGAAGAATGTGCTCCAAACTGTTATACCTTCCTAGTATATGAGGAATCCGTAGCTAGACAAGCTTCTCTAAGCTCCAAGGCTGCCCACTCAAGAATACCATCATGTAGTATATAGGACAAAAGTCCCTCTTCACTTTCTCTCTTCACCTTCTAATATGAAGCAAACATATTAGAAAAAACAAGAGCTCTCATCAACCCCTCTTCAAGCCCGATAACCAGCTGATATATGTTCACCCATTGGATGATTGTGTCAAAATTATGTTGTACCACCTTGATATAATAATATCCTTGTAATTCTCCTTTAGAATTCAGATTGGAAATGTCTCCTCAAACTGAAAATTAGTTCTCTTTATGACATCATTCAACTAAAATTGATAAGAATGGATCATAAGACTAATGAATATAGAGTGAGGGCAGATCTGAAGTGACTGAAATTGAAGGATTAGACCCTCAAAAAGTGCCCAATTGCATTCTACTAGAAGAGTTGCCTCAACAACTGCCAAACACTTTACCAAATTCATATTTCTAGCAGATAATAAAGCAATAAAGAGGTTGGAAAAAGGATAATCAACTGATAAACAAATAAAATCAGAACCTTCTCCGAATTCAATTGTGATTTCTCCTTTCCAATCAGTTGATGAACTGCAAAAATGCAACCTCCTTTGCATACCATGAAATCTGATTTCTTTGTTTTCCTAAAAAAATTTAGTTTATCAACATGAGGAATGAATGCAAGTTTCCCAAAAGATGGTAGCCAATGTGTCCAATGAATGATTCCAACTTCAAGTAACCCAAGTGTACAAAATATTCAAGTACTTCACACCTCTTAATGAAAATAAAGAAATGAGTTACCTTCTTTGTGCAAGACATGTCTTTCCATGGACATAAGTCACCAATTCCTTTTACGTTGAAAATATCATTGGTTGCTCCCTCATCATACTTAACTCCTTTTCCCCATATTTTCATTCCATCATAAATGTAAGTGAAGGGGAAATCAAAATTAAACTCATGCATCCATAAACTTCATCATAAGGAACTCCATACCTTTTGTTGTACCCATTGATCCTTTTCATGAGAGAAGACAACACATCTGAAATAACATAATTGGGGCTGCGCATCATACCTTTGCAACTCAGAATTTCTAATATAGGATCAACATCTTCATTCTCCTTAGATTTTACAACCAATGCATCATATTCTTCCTTAACATCATGCAACCATTGCATCCCAAAAATCCTTTCTTCTAGCAAACTCAACCACAATAAATATACCACATATCTCATGTCCTTTCAATATCATGGGTTGTTGCATTATTTTCTTTGCCAGATATGCTCATTAGGCTGAATCAAAAACAATGTGAAAGGAGGATGTGTTTATCTCATATAGCATCCCTTGAGACTTGATTATGACGCAGTTAGCCTTCCTCAATCATCCAAGCATGTGCATGTTGTCCCAAATGACACAAACATGACAATAACATAGGAGAACTCAACAAACTAGAAAAATGGTTACCATTATCATACCTTAGGATGCTAAAGTCATGAATGCCCTTGAATTCAACTCCTTTTTATAACATCGATTGCACCTTGATTCTTTGAGCACTTTGAGGTCTAGACGCCCCCACTAAACCTTCCAAAGGTTCCGCCATGTAGCTGGTATAAAATAAGTCACGAACTCTATTAATAAAACCCTTTCTCCTCTCTTTCTAATTGTTGTTATGAACAATCTAACAAGCTGAAAATGAATATAAAATATTCTCTTATCCTCTTTAACAATCAGAAAATCAACGTCAGTACCTTGAGAGGTACTCTCCCTTCTTGCACCGGATTCTCCAAAGAAGACACCATGCTTACCAACACTTGTAATCCCAAAATACAATTCTGAATTCCTTCTTTTCCTTATGAGATCAATCACAAAATTTTTGAAATCAGAATTGATAACCTTGGACAAATGCAACATATTACTTGGATCCCATACCTTATAGTGCTCATGAACACTTATATCATGAGAGGTCTTCCATATTTGCTTCTTTCCACTGCTATCTTGCCACACATTAGTCAAAGAATGTACCCAATTCAAGAGTGGAACACTATACCTCGAATTCTAAAGGTAGGATCAACAGTTGATTTCTCTTTTTTTCTTACATATGTAGTGCCCACACTTTCTATAGCTCAAAGAGTTTGTTGTTTATTTGCTCATAGACATGTTTTGACAGTGATTGGTGATATCTTGGACATTATATTTAGATATTTGATTATATTAGACATGTGTGACATTCAGGCGTATAGCGCCAATTTAGCCTAATTTCTTTATTGTCGCATTTTCTTGTTATGACATGGAAACAAATGAATATGATGTGGTTGGAATCTAATTATAGTGATGGATAATTGTTGCATGGTGAGACTATATGTCACTTTATCATCTTGTCTAACTTTTGGAATATAATTGTGCACGTTGTCGCACTTGATTTCAGTAGGATGTTAGGTTAGTTTAGCATGCATTGATATCTTACTATGTCATTTAATTATATTGTATTGGACAGGTGCAGTTAATGTGTGCAATGAGTGTGCAGGTGACAGGTTTACAGGAGAACGTGGATTTATGCCACTACTCAAAATTTACACAAGCTACCTTACGGCCGAGTCCTAGCCATGTTCACTCGTGTGAAACCCTAGGATAGATGATTATTAATTTTGGGCACTATGAGTGACCCCAATGTATGTAAAGTATTTTGCTTTGAATTATTGATTTTGTTTAGGGTTGCTAGTAAAGTTGTAAACTTGTTTTGGGAGTTAATAATTGCACCTTCTTTTAAATTGTTGATTTTTGTTAATAAGTCTTTAATCACAAGGGCTTAGGGTCACATGTGAGACCCTTGGGTGGTCCCCACACCTCTACCCTTGTGCCAAAATGCAAAACCCGAAATTAGGGTATTTTGGGCATTTTTGGGACCCCTTTGTAGCTTGGGAGTCCCCCTATCACAAAAATGAGCCCTTGGACCCTACCTAATGGGTAGGGGGGCTTGTTTTCAAGGCTAGAGGGAGTTTTCCCTCCCTTTCTACCCCTTGTTTTGTCACATCCATGTAAGGGATGTGGATTTGTGTGTTTATCAAAAGTTCAACTAGTTTTGTCTTGCTAACATTTAAGGGAATTTGGGAGAAGAGGGCAAAAAGATAATTTTACCCTTTCTCTCTTTTGTTTTGGCATCTTTGACCATGAGGAGGGAGAGGGGTGACACATGTCACCCCCTCATTTGTGAGGATGCTTGTTTGCTCCTCTTCAAATTCTCATTCATGGGAAAGGAAAGGGACTTTTCTTTGGATTTTCTTGCTTGGATGCTTGGGTGATTTGGAGCTTGGGATTTGCTTGGAGCTAAGAGTGGAAAACTTGAAGTTAGGAAGCTTTTTGGAGAGCTTTCCTTGAGGTAGGCTCTTAGATCTTATTGTTGTGTTGCTTTATTTTAGTTGATAGATTGATTGCTTGAAATTGTTATTGTTGAATGTAGCTTGTAGTGTTGTTTGTGTGTTTTTACTCCCTCCATCATATGGCATGATGGAGTTTTGGAGTGTGGGGGAAGAGAGAGGGAATTTTCCCTCTCAATCCTCAAGGCTTGATGGCCAAGCCTTGTAGGACCTTATTGTTTTTCCCCTCAAATGGTTGAGGTGGGGAAGTTGATTCATTTGGCTTGAATCTCCTTCCCCATCCTTGGTAAGGAAACCCCTTTTGGGGTTTGAAAATCCTTCCAAGGAGGACTTGGAGAAAGGGGGAGGAATAAGGAGGGTCTTGTTTTGAATAAGGAGCAATAAGGAGGTTAAGAAGATGTGTTTAATGTGCAAATAATATTGATGCTTAATTTTGGAGAACTTTCTCCTCTCTTCCCCATTTTTGGAGGATGAACATGGGTTCTCCTCCTTGTAGTTTTCTTTTGGAGTCTTGTTTGTATGTGTCTTATCTTTGCATGTTTGTATTATTGTTAGTGTATCCTTCACCTTGTGCATGTTTTGGTTAGCTATCCTCTTTCCCATGGGCTTGGGGGAGGCTAGCATGCATCCCAACCTTGGGATAGGCATGTGATGATGCCTAAAGGTTGGGAGGATAAACAAGCCCTTTTCTCATTGTGTTGGCCTTGAAAGATTTTGGAGTTGGAAAGCCATCGGAAGACACTTGAAGACACTTGTCAATTTGGAAATTCTTCTTGTCTCCTTCACCATTTCATGGACTTCTTTTGTTCATTGTATCTTGAAAAGAATGGCTTGTGTGAGCTTTCATTGTCTTGAAAAGATATTGTATTAAACCCTTTTGGGTGGATATGTATTGTGGTATATGTGAACTTGAACAAGAAAATAAAATAAAGTATTGTAATGGTTGATTTCTTAAGCATGAAACATGGTAGGTAATCTCCTTTTGAAATGAAAGAGTTGTTAGTTTTTATTTTATTTTGAAGAAATCTTATCATTAGTTTCTTTTACTATAGCTTCTTGAAATAATAATATATAGAGAAGTTTTGATGTTGTGTTCTTAGGAAGCAACCTTATTTGTTTGATTTTTCTTTAGAAATAAGTCTTTCATTTTATTGGAAAATGGTTTGTTTCCTTCTAGTACATATTGTAAGAGTAAATGCATATGAGCAATAGTAACTAGGTATTGCTTGGTTTTTATATTTTAAACTGTACATTTACTTGTGCTTGCTCTTTAGATGGAACAAAATCTCATTTTATTATATGGAAAAATATATTTTATCACTAAGTCTTCATGAAAATCTGCTTTACTTGTGTTCAAAGGAAAGTGGGCATGTTGAGAATAATGTCATTTTGATAGTTGCCAAAGAAATAATCATATAAATTAAAACTTGCATGGATCAAGTTCTCTTGGAATATCTTTGAAAGTAAATGTGTCAGATTTATGTGTGAAGCTATGGCTTGAGTATATCATCTTTGTATATATTTCTTTTACCTTCTTCTCTCGGAAGTATCAACCTGTGTATATCTATATATATGTATGGTAACAAGTTTATTTATTTATTTTTATAATATGGATAATAATAAACATTATATATATATATATATATATATATATATACAAATATATATATACACACACACACACACACACACACACACACACACACACACACACACACACACACACACACACACATATATATATATATAATATAAGTTTTGTTAAAATAAAACACAAAAAAAAAAAGAGAAATTACTTTGGGAGGGTCGGCCCTCCCCACTCTTGCTAAGTCAACAAGTTTTTTTTTTTGAAAACAAAAAAAAATGACTTTGGGGGAGGGTCGAACCCCTACCCCACACACCCCGCCACGCCGCCCAACCGCCTCCTCGGCCACCCACGCTCCCCTCTCGTGCACTCGCGCGCCGCCTACCCCATGCTCCACCCCCACCGCCCGTCCTGCCCCCGCCCGCTCTCCGCCGCCTCCTCGCCCGACACTACCTCGTGGCCTCCCGCCGCCCGCTCCACCCTCCCATCCCCTCTCGCACCCTCCCCTCCCTTCTTTATACCACAAAACACAATCAAGTTTGCCACTCACTCCCGCGCCCCGTACACCCCCGTCCCCTTCCTCTCCTCACAATGCAAAATGCTCGCCTCCCGCCTCATTTTCAAAGCAAAACAAAATGAAAATGTATGTGTTAAACCAAAAAAATAAATAAATAAAATCATAAAGATTATATATATATATATATATATATATATATATATATATATATATATATATATATATATATATATATATATATATATGATTTCATTGTTTTCAATTTCTTGGTTGAATAGAGAAAGAAAACAAAAGAATAAGAATGGAGAAAGTAAAATGAAAGAAAGAGATAAAAAAAAGAAGGGGATATAGATATCTAGGGCAAATTTAGGTCAAATGAGATCTAGGGTTGAGATTAGGCATATCTTAGGGCTCACATGTAAGCCTTCACACCTTTAGTCATGGGAATAATGATGGAGATGGTAGATGAAATTTAAAGGGGTGTGGATTTATTTATTTATTGATTATTCTTTCTTTTGGGACACTAGTAAAATTAAAATATAATTAAATAATTAATTTCGAGTTAGGGTTAGTGAACAATTTAGATTGGAAAAATTTAATGGTATGAAATTAGTAGTTACCAGGAAAAGTTACAAAAGATGTATTCGTATTTAACTAAACACTTCAAAAAAAAATTTTACCCTAAAATTCTAGTCACGATTGATGTGTTTTTCGATGTCCTGTGAAGGGGCACTACAACATATTTATCATCCTTGGACTCTTTGTTGTTGATAGAGTATCCCTTAGGATGTTGCCCATCTGTAAGTGTCATATTATGAAGCATAAAACACTTGTTAAAAACACAAAATGACTCACCAATAGTTGTTGTGTTTGGATCAACAAGCTGCATGATGTTCTTTCCTTTCATCATCTTGCTTCTCATGTATCTCCTCATAAAGAAGATCATCAAAAGGTTTACCTTCTATTGCTGATTTAGAAACCTCCAAAACAACACCATCCCTATTGTGACTCATGATTTCGCATACACAACACAAACATCAACATTCTTCACAATTTCATGTCCATTATTGCTTGTAAATCCATCTTATATGATAATGACTTATTCTTTGGATGATTGATAAGTACCTTCACACTGCACTTGAAATATTTTTTCAATGTTGTAACCAACAAGCAATGTTTGTTCCTCTTTGCCTTCCCCACTAATACATATATTTTGCTAATTAGAAATCATACCTTTTTCCCTCAAGCTTCTTCTTCTTCCTCCTTATCCGAAACTACCTCAATGTAATGAATAGATCCCTTACCTTTGCAATGATGGTTGGGTGTCCATGGGTCCTTACAATCAAAGCATATTTTTTTTCTCCTTAACTCATTCCTTGTTTCTATTTCGAGTTGTTTCTTTCCCATTCCTTTTCCTTACCTTGCTACCCACTAATTGCTGCCCCTTGCTTATCATGTTGAGCTTTTATTGGTTCTTCAAATGAGTTCTTTTGTTGCCCCAAACACCTTTTTAATTCAGTATCGACATATGATGGTTTTTCTTGGGCTTGCTACCAATCTTCATCATGCAATAATCTGAAATGACATATTATCTCTGAAACCCTTGCTCAAAGATTGGTATTTCCTCCAACAAGAATCCTCATCCATCACCTTTGTTGGTTGCCCTACATGTGACGCTTCAAAATCTTTCAAGAAAGAGGGCTCATGAAGACTAAAAGACTTGTTTCTTGAATGAGGAGATCACCGCTCCGAATTATCAAGTTATCATATTTTTCCTTATTATCCCCGATTTGCTTTAATTCAAATTCCGAGTGAGCTGGCTCAAATAAAGGTTAGTGGTTTCTTGTTGTTTCACCATGTTGATGAACATTTTTTTCATAAAACCCACATTGAGATTTTCTCGATCTGCCATATTTTGACCTTCATTCACTACCCAAAAGGCTAGAGGAAAGTTGGCTCTGATACCACTGTAATGTCCCCAAATGGGACACTTTCAACTCGAGATAGAATTTTGATAAATTCAAACACCAAATACATTTTTTAAAAGAGATATCAATTAGTTATAATGCATATGAGATTTATCTATGAGAAATGCAACTAGGGTTTGATGGAAAACCCATATAAATCAACCATTATACTCAACTTTTTTCACTCAGAATCTGAAATAATGAATTTTTAAGACCAAAATACAAGAGAACATGCAAATATATAATGTAAAAACAAATATAAAATAATTTAATAAGTTCTGGAGAAATAAAGTACTAATTATGAGCTTCAACAAGGTTGATTTTATTTAATAAAATCTACAAAAAATCCGCTTTGCAATTACAACTGAAATTGAGGGTTTGGACCCCCTAAAAACACTCCAAACTATGAAGAAGAGATGACTCGAAAATGAGCTTCAAACAAATTTTTTTGGATTTCAAGTGCTTTTCAACGTAGGTACAAAAATCGAAAATCTTTGAAAGCACAACGAAAACCTTTGTGTAGAGATTTCTCACATACTCTTGGAGGGTTTTCGTCCTCAAGAGGGTGCTTCTAAGGGTTTTCGTCCCTAGAAATAATTTAGACAAAGCATGCAAGCTTCAATCTATAATCAACTAGAATGAGAGAAAATAATCAAGTCCCTTATTCAAGTAAATCTCATTGCTTAAATAGAAGAATTGGACCTAATGGCCACCTCCACTCAACCAATCAGATTTTCCTCTTTATTAAATGTTTTTCCCACCAATTTTTCCTCTAATATTAAATTAAAGTGACCACTACTCCATGAATAAGAAAATCATTGGTTGAGTGGAGGTGGTCATTAGGCCCAATTCTTCTATTTAAGCAATGAGATTTGCTTGAATAAGGGATTTGATTATTTTCTCTCATTGCTTATTTCAGATCAAGCTTGCATGCTTTGTCTAAATTATTTCTAGGGACGAAAACGCTTAAAATTACTATCTTGAGGATGAAAACCCTCCAAGAGTATGTGAGGAATATCTACACGAGGGTTTCCATTGTACTTTCAAAGATTTTTAGTTTTTGTACCTAATGTTTGAAGCTAATTTTTAGTCATCTCTTCTTCATAGGTTGGAGTGTTTTTCAGGGGTCCTTAACCCTCAATTTCGTATGTAATTACAGATCGGGTTTTGCAGATTTTATGAAATAAAATCAGCCTTGTTGGAGTTCATAATTGGTACTTTATTTCTGCAGACTTATTAAATTATTTCATATTTGTTTTGCATTATATATTCGCATGTTCTCTCAGATTTTGGTTTTAAAAATTCAAAGATTTCGGTTCCGATCAAAAGAGTTGAGTATAATGTTTGATTTATATGAGTTTTTCATCAAACCCTAGTCGTATTTCTCATATATAAATTTGATATACATTGCTATTAATTGCTATCTCTTTTAAAAATCATGTATTTGGTGTTTGGATTTATCAAAATCCATCTTGGGTCAAGGTGTCCCATTTAGGGACACTACATTTTGTTTGCCTCGCTTTTCTCTAAATGCATCACATGGATGGTTAGTGTGTTAGATGTATCCAAGAACATTTTTACAAGGTGACTTTCATAAGGAGATTTATATGGAACAACCACATGAATTTGTACAAGATTCTTTACTTTTTGTAGGGTTTGTTGTTCACTCCATGTTCTCAAGACAACTCTTTGAGTTGGGTATGAGAATATGGAGAGTGCTTTTTTGCTTATTTTTGATTTCACATGTTATTATTTTGACAATACATGCTATATCTAGAGACATGAGGATGACTTTTTGATACTTGTCTTTTATGTTGATGACTTGATCCTCTCAAATAGTTTCTCTTCAATGATTCATCATATACAACACATTTTTTTGGAATAGTTTGACACGATGGACTTGGGTCTTTTACTCTATTTTTTTGGACTACAAATCATTCAATCTTCTAATGGTATCTCCATTTGTCAATAGGAGCATGCTTGTAACACACTCATCATTTTGGCATGCTTGATCGGAAGCTCGCCCCCACATTTTTTCGCTTAGGTGTCAGCATTCACAAAACTCACATTTCACCCAAAGTTCATTGCTGCTACATTATACAAATGGTATTCTTTTGTAGTTGATTCAATTGTCTTGATATTACATTAGCGTTTGGCTTTATGTCATGTTTTTCACAATGTTCATATAAGAGTCGTTATGGCAGTAAAAATGTATCATGTGAGATACATTTGAGGCACTTTACACTTTAGTATTTTGTACTCATTAGGTTATCATCTTAGATTGAGGCTTCATTGACTCATATTTGGTGGTGATGTTTTTGATAAGAAGTTCACTCCGGGTTTTGTTTGATATCTTGGTTCAAGTCATGTTGCTTGGTCTTGTGAGAAGCAATCAACTATTCCATCATCATCTATAGAACTAGAGTATAAAGGTGTTGTTCTAGTTAGTCGGGTAGGTTCTATGGCTTCATCAATTGTTGAAAGGGTTTGGATATCCGTAGGTTCAACCCACTACGCTTTGGCATGACAACCATACACATTTCTTACAACCCATCAGTAGCATCAACATAGTGCGAGTTGTTCTTTGAAAAAATGATCGATCTTAAATTTGATGTCCATTTGATTGTCGTAAGATAGTTTTCCTTTTGCTTAGAGAAGGTTATGGAAATATCACATTCTCTTTAACATATAAATGATTTAAACCCCATTTATTTTTGTTGTCAGAGTTAGGTAAAGGCCACCTATCAACATTTAGCATATATTTGTATATAAGGTGATGGGTTTGTTAATCGATATGGAATCCTTCAATAGGCGAAATTCCAAGGTTTTTAATTTTATGTTCACTTATGGCGTGAAACAATGCATTTTAACGATTGTAATTTTTGAGTATTGCCCTTCAAATTGTGCAAAACGAATTTGTTAATATGATGCATAATAATAGAAATGTTAACTTTTTATTTGTTTCAGAGTTTTCAACATATAACTATGTATATCAATATAAATTTATACAAAAATAATGGTAAATATGCACATTGTAAGAGACGGTGATTTTAAAATTTGCGAGCATTTTAGAGCTAGAAATACGAAAATTATTTAAATGACTATTAAATTTAATCCATGGGAGAAACTATGTAAAAAATCTAAAATAGACACATAAAAATTGATATCTATCAACGTTTTTTTTAGATAAATCCATTTAAGATATTTATGCTAGTTTAATAATTAATTCCCTTATGCATCTCTTCTGTCAAAATCATGTTTCGTTACCTAATATCACTTAAAAATTTGTGATATCAAAATGGGGCATCTCTTTTGTCAAAATCATTAGCGTATCTATCTAATCAAAGTCATGATATGTCAAAATCATTACGATATCTCTTTTGCCCATGTCATGTAATTTCAAAATCATGTGGGACTTACACCGACCTCATTTATCACATCTCTTGTTGTTCACTTGAGAGATTCTACTTTTAGTGCCTTTTACTTTTACCACAACCTCGTTTATTAGGTCTCTTGGTTTTTACCCGATGAGAATATACTTTTAGTGCCATTTGCTTTTACCACTTGAACTTTTTACATTTTATACAATTAAAATCTTACTAATTTTAACCAAGGGCCAAACTTCAAAGTAACCATAGTAGCTAAATGAAGTACAACTCAAAAGGATTACTTGAGAAACAAGAGGACGAAAATAGAAATACAAAGGATTTGAATAGCATAAATGGCTATTTTTTTGTTTTTTTGGTGTGATTTGAATTGTGTGTGTTTTATATCAATCTCAAGACTTTCATGAGTAGTCACTAAGCTAATGTCATTTTTTTTTATGTATATCAATAATTGTCACAAGGAAAATAAAGCTTATTTAACACACAAACACTTGTAAAACATTTTTGGTAGTTGGTAGAGAAGAAAAGTCGAATATAATCCATCCCTTTAGACTTTTTACTCTTTTCATTAATAAAACTTTTGAGTGGAAAAGCTTTATAGGTCATCTTTATCTCATAGTTCTTACCAATTTAGGATTTTTCCAATCATACATTTGTATTTAAGTAATCAAGGCTTCCACTTGTAAATAGTCAATCTTGGTATTGGTATTTGTATGAGGTTTCGGGTATGTTGATGTGTCAAACCTGTCCTTGGTAGGACTTGGGTAGTGTTGTATATAAAAATTTAAAGATTATAGTTAACTACACAAAATTTAAATGTACTCGTATCAAGTTCACAGACGTTGATGCGTAGGTTTGCCCTCGTACGATGTGGGTAGTGTTATGTTAAAAAATATAAAATATAAAAAAGTTTAGCCAAAGAAACAAAAGTAACATAATATGTACACAATAAACAAAATAAATTAAATAACCAAAACAATGGAAAACACTAATGATAATTCGATGGCAATTATTATGATATAAACTCGAATACATTATTAGGCTAATAGTCACCGGTCGAAACTAGAGCTATATATATTTGAGTCCATACCATGTTAAGAATCCTATAAACGTTTTCCATAAATATCTCCAAAATTGTTGGGAATTTTCAAAACACGCAGATTATGGAACTTCTTATTGCACTCTTTATGTTCCTCCTGAACATTACCGATACACACAGAGGGACTGATCACACTTACCATTTGCATACTTTTGTAATTTGTTCTCTTGTTGATCATTTTTCGTGTTCTACGAATTCTCTATCTCAACAAGTAAACATTTTTAGGTACTTCATCGAGTCCATTAGAAATTGCAATGCTACTACAAAACTACAAAGGACTTTTCCTAGGATAATGATGTGACATTTCTTCGAGTTTACACTAATATTAGAAGATCACATTTTAAAATGCACATTGATATGAATAAGAAGTAGAGATTGCAAAACATATGTAGATATATTACTTGAAAACTCTCCGATATATTACTTGATATATGGAAGGAATAATGACTCATGTTTAAGTAGTGTTTGGAGTGAAGGACCGTACTATTTAGCTTCCACCCACTCATGTATTTGTATTAGTTAAATAATTGAAGGCTTTAACAAATATTTTTAGTTAGATTTTAATTTTAATTTTAATTTTAATTTTGCGGGATCAATGTTGTAAGAGTTCAAATGAAGATTATAAATAGAGAAATACAAGCGCAAAGGGCAAGAGAACAAATAATATGGAACAACAAGAAAGTAGTAGTCGTGATTGACAATTGTCTTAAGTTTATTGCCATCGATATATGGAACATGTCACGTAGCACCAATTTTTTAGATATTCACCCTTATAGAAGTACACAAATTAGTAATTTGTTGTTTGGTTGGAAATTTATAAATTAGGTGTCTCATTAGGGTCTTCCCAACCCCTTGATGTTGAGGCATGTAGTGAAAATTTTTAGTTACATACCATAGCTTAATAAGTCCAAAAATTTTATTCAACGTATCTATGATATTAATAGTTTAGCTCAAGTATGATTGAACAAGGGTCACATGCTATGGTTGATTAATCCTCTTATTTTTTAGTTAATTAATTATAATAATTTTTAAAATAAATCATTAATAGCGGCCAATATGTTTTTAGTTTAGTTTGAAATTTAAAGGAAATGAAGATAAATTTAGCATGTTATGCTACATACTTTGTCATGACATTTACAAAAGTCACACAACTATATTAAGCTTCAAATTAAATGGTAGGGTAAAATGATGTTTTAGTGTACTATATTTGTATTATAATAAAACTAAGAAATTGAAATGTAGATATGATTCATGGGTTCATATGTTTTTGGTGATTATGTTAGCTTCACTTATGGTGTCATGTTTTTAGTGAGCTTTTATTATTGTCCTAATTTTTTAAATACTTTCTCAACTTAAAGTAACAAAAAAATTAGGTTTAAGCCTCGAATTTGTTACTGGCATGTCATGACAGTGAGGGGTTGGTGGGGACGTTATCTTGGTCAAGCTCTAAGCTTAGTCAATCATATCATACGATGTTCATTCTATTACCATTCTCATTGGAGCAATAAATTAGTGGAATCCATAACACTTAACCAACAAAAAGGAGGAGGTGAAATAACCATTGGTTGAGCGAATTATCCATAAATTACTTCATTAATGACACAAAAAGTTGGAAGTCAGGTGAGCATCTTGAGATTTAGTCTATATATATGCCCTTCTATACCACCATAACATGGTATCACATACTAGGGTGCGTTTGAGCACATGCATTAGGTATGTAGCATTTCAAAAAAAAATATAAAATATAACAAAAAAAAAAAAAAAGTGGGTGGTATTTGACACAAAATGTGGATATACATGAAGAAAAGTAAAGTCAATATGTATAAAAAATTAATATATATAAAATCAACATGGTATGTATCAATATGCATCAACGATGTAGACATTGATGCTTCCATCGAGTTGTATCAATATAATAAAAGTCAATATGCATTAGGGTATGTATCAACGATGTAGACATTGATGCTTCCATCGAGTTGTTGTCTGAGTGTGCCCTAATCTGTAGGATCGTCAGTTTTGGCCTAGTGCTCATGATCTTCTCAACTGGCTGCTAAAGAAATGGAAAATTACCTCTCCCAACCAGGTGAAGCTCCTCCGCCATGACTTTTTCAAGTTTCATTTGAAAGCTCTTTGGCTCGGGATAATGTTTCCTGCTCTGGCCCTTGGTTCATGGGTAGAGCTTGCCTGCTCATGAAAACATGGGTGGAAAATTTCAACTTGAATCTAGAAAATTTGAACAAAGTTCCTATTTGGACCTGACTATATGGATGCTCCACTGAGATTTGGAATGATAATACCTTTGTTCAAGTTGGCAATCGGCTTGGTGAATTCATTTGCACAACAAAACTAACGAAAGTTGGGTTGCTTGTTGTCTATGCCCAAATTTGCATTTATCTGGACATCTCCCAGCCTCCGCCTGACTCCATTTGTTTTAAATTTGAAACCAGGGAATGCCGACAAAACCTAGATTATGAAAATGTTCCCTTTCGGTGTTGCAAATGTCACAAACATGGTCACTTTGTTCGATAGTGCCCAGAAATTAAAAACCCCCACATAGGAAGAGGAGGGTTTCGCTAAACCCAAGAAGAAGAAAAGGGCCATCGTGAATAAATTATGGAATAAAATGGCGAATTCAAAGAACTTGGACGATGCCTTGCGAACAATTTCCACTCAAAATGGATTCCAACGTCTCGAAACTGTAGGCGAATCATTAATCTCCCTGAGCTGGAAATTGACCCGCCATCCAAAGAAGATCATGAGGCGGTGGCGTTTGAAGATGGAGAGATCCTTGAATCGTAGGAGGAAACAAAGGAGTAAGTCAGAATAGCTGATATCTCCTTTGAGAAGCTCAAAACCATCCTCAATAGCCAAGGTCCAAACAAGATATAAGAGACATATAATTTAAGCAAAATAATCAAAACTGATAAAAGCAAACATGGGAGACCCCCTTTCTCAAATTATCGCAACTTGGAATCAAAAATCAATATCCATAAAGGAAGTCAAATGCAAATCTCTGAAATGCTCCACAACTAGAACTATCTAGACAAAGAGAATCAGATACTAATGGAATTGGCACATGAAGACAAGGGAAAAAAATAAAGACGATGCCATCATAAAGATAGGAAGAAAATCCCCAATTTGTACCCACACATGTAGTAATAGCGGGATCAAGCCCCCAATGAAAATTTACTCCTGGAATATGTGAGGGATAAACACCTCGTTCAAGAACTGACTGTTAAAGCAGTTCATTGATAACACAAAAACATACATTATTCTTCTTTAAGAAACTAATTTGGATTCGACTCTATTCTGTTAGATCGTTCAACATATCTAGAAAACGAATAATTTTGTTACTAGAGATGCTATAGGATCTTCTAGAGGGCTTGTTACGATTTGGAATCCCGCCAAATGGCAAAGACTCGCACCATTGTTAATGATTGCATCAATTGACAACGGTTGAATTTTAGATTATTGTCATGAACTAGAAATTCATTTGTGCCAATGTGTTGGTCCAAGAACCAACATAGGTAGCGAGATATGTTGGATATCCATCAAAAATCTAAAATCCATGCACTTTGATGTCAACTGGATCTTTGGGGTGACTTCAATACAATCATCTCACCTCTCAATAAATCGGTGGATTTGAGATGATTCCCAATTTGCTCTAAAATTATCCTTATTCATCGAAGATAATGACCTTGTGGACATTCCCCCAAAATGGGTAATTCACTTGTAGTAACTTTGTTGCTTTAAGAATTTGGATAGGTTCATCATAACTAAAGATTGGGTTCAACAAGTCATTTTAATTGAATTTGAAATCTCTTGGGAGGGAGGCTTCACATTGGCCTATTTTGCTCTCAATTGCTCCATCTTCATCCCGTGAAAGAAGGCCTTTTAAATTTGAGATGATGTGGACTAAGGACCCATATTTAGCTGGAAACCTAAAAATATGGTGGAATAACCTGTGCGGGGCTCCAAAATGTTCGGACTAGACGAAAAGCTAAAAAGGGTGAAAAAGAACTTGAAGTAATGGAACAAGCAAACTTTTGGGAATATTTTTGCTAAGAAAACTAAGCTACTGAAAACAAGATCTTTAGTATTGAAAAAGAAATATAGAGGTTGTCCTAAATGAGGAACCGAAAGAAGAAGAAGACCTATTAGTTGATGCTCTTAATATTTTCCTCCTTTAAGAAAAAATGCATTAGAAACAATGAAGAATCAAATGGCTCCATGAGGGTGATAGAAACAAAGGGTTTTTCACAAATTTTGCAAAATGTGAAGAAATTTCAACAGATTTCCAAAATGAATTTTCCTTTTGGTGAGCTCATTGTTGACAAGAAGAAAATTGGTGAGGAAGATGAATGATACTTCAAGGACCTTACTCGGTTGATTAAGGTAAATATAGAACCCTTTCTCGAAACTAGATCCTTTTCCAAACTCCCACTCTTGTTTCCCATGAGGATAATGAAATGCTCAATGATCATATTATCAAGAAGAAATTAAGTTGGTTACTTTTTATTTTAAGCTCCGATAAAGCTCTTTGCGTGAAATGGATTCTCGGCTGAATTTTATCAAATTTACTAGGACATTGTTGGTAAAGATGTTGTGGAAGCAATACAAGAATTTGGATCTTCTAAAGATCTTTTGAAGAAGCTTAACTCTACCTTCATAGCCTTGATCCCCAAATATGAGGATTTCAATTAGTTTGATTCTTTTAGCATGTCTCTATCTATAATGTTTCATACAAGATCATTTCAAATATGATTGCCAATAACTCAAAAAGATCTTTCCCAAGATTATATCTCTTGAGCAAGGTAAGTTTGTGGCTCGAGGCAAATCCTACATGACATTATGATTTCCCACAAGCTAATTCACTCTACCAAACATCATAATCGGGGTAACATGTTAATAAAGTGGAAATGACCAAATCCTTTGATAGAGCCAACATGGATTTCATTATGGCCATATTGAGGAAATTTGGATTTAATCCTTCCTAGAGGAATTGGATTTTCAACTACATTAGCTCGGCCAAGTTATCTCGTACGTATCAATTATGATCCTACCACATTATTTAACTCCTCCGTGAGGGCTCATATAGGGTGATCCAAACTCTCCATTTTTGTTCATCATCATGGCAGAGGCATTAAGTCTCAGTGGCTTTCTCATCTAAAATCAAATAGAATTATCAATGGGGTTACGATGACCGCTGATGCTTTTATGATCACTCATCTTCAATTCAATTATGATAATCGGCCTTGTGTCGGCTGGATTTTCTCGCATAGCACAAAACTTACGTAGTCATGGGATAAATCTCCCTCATTTAACCGGTGAGGCTCCCGTGTCAGATTTGTCAATAAAAATGTGTTATTATCTATCAGGGGTTTTACTTTAACCACTTAGTTCATGAACCATAACTAAGAAGTTCTACAACAAGTAAGCAACTGTTCAAGAAAGGAAGTATTTTATAGAAGAAGGAAGTAAAGGAAATACAAAGAAGAAATGGGGAAGATGTGCATCCCAATTAGTAGATAGCAGAGCTAATTGCATGCACATAGAAGAAACTTAATAGATATGAACACACAAAATTATAAAACAAAGGCAACTCTAGATCCAGATCTAAAATAACACAAAGTTTATTAAGAGATCTAAGATTAAAAGCAAGAAACACAATACACCGTGACACAAAGTTCTCCGGAAACCTGCTCCTTTGTATTCCTTTGCTCCAAGTTGCTCTCAGGGGTTCAACACAAAGTCTAGAACACAAGATTGCTGCTTACAAATTTTGATTATTAACCCGAAGGTTCTTCCTCTACTTATAGAATGTAGAGGGCAATTACAAGTTGGAAGCTTTTAGTTGAACTGACACATGTGGAAGTCGGAAAATAAACAACCGCAATCTCTCTCCCGAATTCCTCTTCGCATGACATGTATGATTTACAACTGAAAATAGAATCTTCTATTTTGTACGTCCGCCACCTATCTCCAAGTAGTTGACTTCTTCAAGTAATGGCTTTTAAGCCAATCACTTAAGTTTTATAATTTAATTGATCGCTCAATTACTTTGTCGGAGGAAAGAAGAAGGAAGAGGAAAGCTACAGTCTTGTCCTTTTTCATGTCTGCATGCAGCTGATTCTTTTGCCTTTGATTCTCACCAAATTGGATCTAGGAGCAGCTAGATCTGGAAGCAAGCTAGAATTGGAAATGGCTGGAATTTTACCTTCGCATTGTCTTCTCTTTTATCCTTGAAGCTTTTGCAGTTCTTCTGCTGTACATGCATCAGTGCAAGGTTGGTCGTAAATAACTCATCATCTTTATTTTTAATTGCATATGAGCAATTAAAAATTCTGGAAAGCACTCCGGGTGAATGCAAATTCAATGAAGGCTTCAACTGGAAGATGAGAGCACATGCACAAGATCTTGGAAGGAATTTTCCACGCACTGACTTCTTCACGGGCTGCATTCGAAACAAGAGGATGAAGCCTTTGTGCTGTAAGCTTTTGCAACTATGAGATTTGGATCTGCATATGGATTTGCATTTGCGTCGCATCTACATCTAGATATGGATCTAATTCTACATAACAAACTCGCAACTGGGTTGTGGATGGAAAAGCTGCAGCTCGAATAATTCCACTACATGAGTGAAGTCTTTCCTGCACGCATGAGTGAAGTCTTTCCTGCTCTGGATCTGTCTATCAATTCAACAAGAGGTTCCGAGCCTAGATCTGTATCTCCTATGTCTGTAAATTTGGAAGTGATGCATGACTCCGTTGTGCTCTCTTTTTCATCTCTCTTTGCCATGACTTTATCAATCTTTTTCGAATGATTCTTCTTCTTCTAATTGCTGTAATTCTTCAATATCAAAAGGTGCGGATCTGGATAATTCTTCATATTCGGAGGATATATTCAATGCTTTGGACATTGATTAAAATTCCCTTTCTTTTGTAAAACACCCGTAATAAGTTCCTACAATTGATTTAGACAAAGATGGCCACCGGAGCATGAATAGTGAATTTTATTTGTAGAAATCTGCACTTTTCAAGCCTGCTGCCCCAAAAATTGATGTTTAATTTGCACATAAAGAGAGCATGAATCCTTTCAACAACCCCTGAGCACCTATAACACCTATGCAAACAATTATGCAGACAAAGATCAACCTCCTTCAAAGCATGCGCCAAATCTAAAAGCTTTTAGCCTTGTTTCCACCTTGCTTGAGCAAAATCCTTCTTCAAAATGGTGCGCACTTTTCCTCTTGGCTACAATTCTTTACTCGTGAATTAAATAATTCACCCATATAAGCAACCCATGCTTATATAACCCTCACAATTCTATAATTAATAATTGCCCTTCCTATTCTCGACAATTAATTAATTATAAATCATGTTTTTCTCTTTAAAAATAACATGTTTAAGGACAACAATCCAATAAATTAAATTAATCCAATTTAATCCTTCACACTTCACTTCACTTAAGCTTCACAAAAGTGCCTTGACCATAGCCACTTTGAAAATAGAATTTAATTTAATGATTTAATGCTTTAAAATCATTAAATATATCCCAAATGGGGCGCACTTTTCACAAGAGGGGGCTGCCTTTAAATAAATAGATAAATTTAATTTTAGACAATCTATTTCCAATTGATTTATTCTCCTTTGCTTTTCTTGACTTTTCCACAAGCCCTGGGTGCCAAAATTGGGTGAATAAATATTAACAAATATTTATTTAATGCATTATTATTCACCCAAGGTGGGTCGCACTTTTGGAATAATAGAATTCTATTTTTAAGAATTTATGACAATGGGATTCGTTACCCTGCAAGGCAGCCCCGGAAATCCCATGATCCACTTAAGTGATTTGACTTTGACAATGCGATTATTTACTCTGCAAGGCGAGACATAAATTCTTTGCGCCTGCGGCCTCTAACTTTCCCACTGTAGCTTAAGTGAATTTTATATCACGGGAAAAAGTACCCTGCTAGGCAAGTACAAAATTCCCACCTTGCCTGCTGCTTCTATTTTTCCCATTGCAGCTTAAATCCTTTGTTTTCCAAAAATGCGCCCAACCCCGCAGGGGCTTTTCTGTGCACGACTTCACTTTTTCCCAGTGATCCAGACCTCCGATGGTGACTTCCTCCGGGCATAATGTGCGTATATGTTCTCCAGCTGCTCCAGGCCAAGAATCGGGCTTACCCGACAAAGGAATTGTTCTAGAGAAATTTCACAGAAAACGAAATGGGACAACACAAAAACACGAAAAATTGCCAAAAGTTACAAATAAAGCCCAAAACTTATTCCAAGTTAAAACCCTTCTGGTACATAGGAATAATGACATGTTCGATCATAACAGAGTTAAAAGAGCGCAAATAGCCTCATACGGGGCTCAAAATAATTAAATACAAATTTCCTGCAGACAAATCCCGACGACAGAATATAACAATTTTGGGCATCTGGGTATTTGGCGAAAAAGGCTAATATGGCTCTTTGGGAATATCTTGACGCAATACAAGAACTTTCAGGCAATAAAAACACAAAACAACCCATTATTTTAAAAGTATGATTTTTTTTTTGATAGGGTAGTCGCAGATTTCAGGATGAAATCTGGCGACACCACCTTACTTAGGAAAGATACCATTGGTGAGGGTCAAGCCTTTAGGAAATCTCTTGATCTATATGAGGAAGCCTCGGATCAAAAAGTGAACGAAAGAAAATCAAGAATCTTTTTCTTTGACACAAACAAGTACTCTCAAACTTTGATCTCGCAGGATTTTGGACGTCAACCCGGATACCTCCTTGCTCCTACCTTGGCATCCCCTTTTTCAGGGGTGAAAATTCCCGGATATCTAGAAAATCACCATTGACAAGATTTTGAGAAAGCTAGATAATTGGAAAGGTAAGTGGCTATCCTTTTCTGGAAGAATTCAATTAATCTCCTCTTGTGTTCAAGCTATCCCTATCTACATGATGTCCTGTGCTTCCTATCCCCCAAAGTGGGTAGATGTATAAAATCCATTCAAACAAAATTCCTCTCGGAATGGTTTGAATGAGGAAAAAAATTCCTTTGATAAAATGCGAGAACCTTTGTCTTCCCTAAGAGTGGGGCGGTCTGAGCTTCAAAGTTAAAAACCAAATGAACTTGGCCTTAGGGGCCAAACTCTCCTGGAGGCTATATGGTGAGCTTCATGACTTATGGATTATTATTCTCGAAAAGAAATATTTGGATAATATACTCCCCGAATGAATATTCACTGCTCATGAGCATGTGGTCGACTCTCACATCTAGAACTTCGTGATCAAAGAGTTGGTCATTATCAAACCCCTCCTTAGATGGAACATTTGTAAAGGTTTAAGAGAATTTTTCGGACAGACTCATTGATCCTCGGTGCCCATATGGCGAAACATAATCTCATTAGGCTAAAATATTGGTGTGTTGATAGATATGAACCATATGCAAAGGATTATTTCAAATAGTCCAAAGATGGATGGATTGATTTTTTTGGTCATGCAAAATTTGATTGATGAAAAAATGGCTCTCTCCGGACATTCTCAAACCCTTTCATTTCTCAAATCATAATGATCAGTTGATTTGGATGGGGGTGATGTATTCAACTATGCAACACCATAAATACTCATAAGGGATTTCTCAACACCACATGCAACATTTACACCAACATGAAGAACATGCAAATATCAAGATGACACAAGATGCAAACCAATGCCACACTTATATAAATGAGCAAGTATGAAACCATGACCCAACCACAACATGAACATCATGAATAAGAACCTTCCACAATATCATGTTTTTTCATGGTTACCTTTTTATTGTAATCATATTTCATTATTAGCCTTAAAGGTTCGAAGAGCACTTGACATGAAACATACATTTACCTTTTTTTTTTGACTAAATTGCATTTCATTTATTTCGTTTAACACTTACTTAAGATGGTTCCATTTTCACTACCATTTAAACTCCCTTATTTAACCCTATAGGTCTCAAAATCATTTATCATGTAAGCATATATTCTCATTCACAACATTACATATTATTTATTTCATTTCAGATTTAACTTATAACAAGTACACTTAATCACACAAAAAGAGTGAACATTGGTTTAAAGGGAATGGATTCCATATTTTGTTTACTCAAAAATTTAACATCTTAGGGACACCTTTATGGTAGGAAAAGTTGATTATAGGTTTTGAACACCAATAACATATAAAAAGGTCCTAGGTTTTAATTTACTTCTATTTGCACTTAAGGAATCTATGTCCAACTAAAGGTCAATTTTGGAGTGGTTCAAACACCTTTATCTCACAAACTTCCAAGTTTTACTTTCTTTCAAAAATTGTACCTCATGAATACAATTTAAATTCTAAAGGTTATTAACAATTTCATTCACATTAGACTCTTATTGACGCACTTGAGAACGCAACTTGGACAACAAGATCTAAATGCAAATCTCATCCACAACTAAACCTTCTAAGAGATATCTCAACAAACATCTCCTATTTGAGTCACCCTAGACTCTCCAAAACACTCATGTACAAGAATTAATTAACTTAGTATTAAGTTTGAGTCAAGATTATTTTGAGATAATTAACAACATGAGGGAACCACCACACTTTGTGGTTTACCAAAGTTTTCTTAACCACACTACAAGGAATAAGAATTACCTTCCTTACTTTCCCTTATGATCCCAACCACATACATTTATAAGACACTCATTTAAAAACGTTGTTAAACATTATATCATTCATATCACAAGAACATTGTACCCTAACTATAACAACATGCACACTACCATATGCTTAAGGAACCCTTTGACACACATGCCAAAAACTACTACTAAGCATCTAGGACCACAAGAGAAGGTTGATTTCATGGATTAACTCAGAGAAAAGAGGTGGTTTCTAAAACTAAGTCACCTATTTACAATACAATCGCTTTGAGAACCATCTAGAGATCGAAACTTCACTTAAAACCCAACAAGGTGAACGACACACGAATAACACAATGCTCAAGGGTAACCTTCTCAAGGGTTGATAGATTGGGGTCAATTGGGTAACTTTTAAAATAACCTCCTAATAGTGGTCAACCATAACCATTCCTAAATAAGGTGGTTGCTTTTCTTCTGAGTTTCCCAAGAATTTTATAAAGCACATAAGGATACATAATCATTACTTTCACATAGGAGCACATTATAAAAGATTTATTTTGTTTCCAGCTAAGAAGCACATCTACACCATTAACAAGATATATACCTATAATCGAAATCACTCATAGAATAAAATGCCCATTTTCCCAAGATACCAATGTACTACAACTTCTCACTCATCACAAAATAATCCATAAATAACATTCATGTTTATAAACATAGTGCTGATATACATCCATTTAATATTACATGTATTTCAAGGATAACCCGTTATTACAAAATCATATAAAATACTACAATTTTCTTTATGTCCCACGTACCTGCAACCATCACATGATCAACACAACTAATGACATGCCATTTAACTACAATCAAGCATGATTTATGATTTCATAGTTTTTCAATAATAATGAAATAATACCTAACACACTTTTAAGGAGAGTAAGAATACAAATTCCATTCCATTTCATTTCATTTCAAAACCAAAGAGAGATAGAGAGATGAGAGAGAAAAACATCATTTTTCCACAATCAATTTCTTTTCAAGCAAGCGTCAAAAGAAGGTTTCCTATAGTCATGTTTTAGTGTATATAAGGTTTACCGATCGTTATTTTACTTGGATAAGGTCAAATGACAGTTTTCTCCATTAGTGCAAGTTTCTAAAAAGTCAAATATAGCCAAGTAGCCCAAAAATCAACATTCAAAAACAAACTCTGAGACTCAAATGCACAAGGAAACCAATCCCTACCTACTCCCCTATATACAAGGAAACACTTAGAGCTGACATAACCCAAAATCTGTGAAAACTACGTTCAATCGACGCCCATCTTTTCGGAGCTACCAATCGTAAATGCACCTAAACAACCTTGTCACCCAACGACCAAAGGCCTACAAAACCTATATGGAAAACTATCTTGCAGGATGTTTTGCTCAAACTAAGGGTTGGTAGTGATTGTCACAGAGAAATACTAGAGGTATGTGGAAGCCAAATTCCATTTCTACACCCTGGGGCCAAAACTATGGGTCAAAACCAAACTGTATTTTTAAATTTCAGCAATTATTTAAAGTTGTGAACTACCTGCTAGGTTCCTAAATGTGTGACAAAACAAGGTCAAACAAACATCCGAGGAACAACCTAGGGTTCGGTTGAACACTCCATGTGACAAGGTACATGACCAAAGCTTGATTTTCTCATTTCGGGGTTTATAGGGATGTTTTGCACCTCATTGAAAATATGTTTTATTAAGATCACACAAGGTCATCAAGAAGTAGTTTTCACTAAGTTTCACATTTAACCCGCCAATCGCGTGGTTTCCATTTTCAAACTAATATCGTAGTGTTTCCAACCATCTCACGAGGTAAATGAGTGTAGTGTTTACATTCATGGTTATTGGTTTAGTTGCATACAAAACAAAGGTGCAATTTGCTATTGAATAACATGTTTCATTTAGTTCACCTAAACAAATTATTCTTCTTTAGTTGATTTCAAACTCCATTAAAAATTAGGAAAACTAGAACGTTAAAATCATGCAAGGATAGAGTAAGATGACCATGCTTGTGCAATAATCGAAGCGGTGAGAAGGAATCCAAGTCAATTGAACGTCCACAAGTTATGAGTCCACCACGAGAGCATGCGTTAACCACTTATGTGCCTAGAAGAGTTTCCCCTATTCTTGCATCAAACAAACACTGCTTTCATTCATTGTTTGATGGTTGTTCGTAATTGTTCCAAAACTCTTATTTCGCCACACAATGCAAGAACACTAACAAAGGTTGTGCGGAATTGCTTTATCCCTGACAACAACATTTGTTTTGAAAGTTTCCAAAGTGTTTTCAACAATCATTTTGTGCACATCCAGAAATCAATGTTGTCCATGAAACCACATTCTTTTAGGCATTTTCTCAAAGAGTTCACATGCACTAAACAACTCACATTTCCTTGTTGCAACTTGAGCGCTTCTCATACTTGCCACAACGCACCACAAACATGCCAAACGCCCTCCACATTATCCACACTATACTTCACTCTTAACCAGAACGCTACACACTTATATCTTATGTGACCACAAGGCATCCGTAACAACCTTGGTGCTATCCACACTTATGCCATGTGACATCCAAACTTAACCAAGCGCCAACCGCCTAAGCCCAAGCGCATATCTATTACCAGCAAAAGAGGCTAATAAAGATTTTCAACGAACCCATTTTGTGCTTACAACAATCATTGCTGTCCCATGGATTTGCACTTCTCTCAGGCATTTTATCAAACAATCTTTGTGCCTTGCGCTTGACTCTCAGCTGTGAATTGCATTTTCTTTGAATATTTTAAAGCCCATTTTTATATCAAAATTGTTTTGTGGATACAAGCACCATGGCAATTTTCCAGACAGTCCACGCACCTAATAACTGCTTCCTCATTTTTAATACATGTCTACTAGCGTGCTTGCGAATAGAGCATCTGACAAAATTTTGTTTCCCAAGTTGCTTAGCACGGACGTCCATTATTGCATTCTAAGCTCCCAGTTTGGCGCAGGAAGGAGTATGCTGGTGAAGTTAGAATAAAAGAAATAACATCTTGATGAAGTTAGATTAAAGGCCAAAAGTGGTGTGTGCCAATTGGAGGAGGTGTTATAATTCTGTTTACTACCTGCTAGGATCCTCCCCCTCATTTGTGCATCATGCTCGACAAGCATTACAGGTCATGAGGCAACATTCCTTGCAATTGAAACAATAGATGGGACGCAGGCAAAAGAGAACGGATTGGGTTTGTTACATTTGGCGAAACAAAATGAATGCTTTGTTAGGGCGCCTCTTGCCTTCACCTGACACAATCCACCCCCAGACCGCCATTAAAACTCACCTGTCCAGAACTCCATATCCTTCCTCCACCAAACAAACTTAACTCAATAAATACATATATATATATTTTTAAAAGCTACTTATAATTTTCAATACTTGTTTTATTTTATTTACTTATTTATTTTGTTTAATCTATTAATTATTTTAACTTTTAAATACCACAATCATTTATGTCATTACGTTTATATATATATTTTAAACTGTTATATATAATGACGAATATAATAATATTTCTATTATTATATATTTTAATAAGAATGCTAATAATTACGACGCCATATTACGATTGCTAATGTAGTCCACTTTAGGAATAGTTATGGCTCTGTAAGGATTCAAATGACTAGACTTGTGCAAAACACTTATGAGAAATTGTTAATCAAACTAATGACTTTAGAATTGGCTTTTCAACTAAGTACATGAAAAGTTGTTACTTGACGAGACAAAACACATTCGATCAATATTTGATGTCAACCTTGATTACTTTATGATCGCTACTCACAAATGTTCTCATAATGAGACACGCTACTCATTTTGAAGTAAAATGTGACTCATCATTCCATGAAATGGGGCCCACAACCTCACCGAGTGGGGCATTACAGTGAAATCTGGTAGATACAATGTAAAGGCTAAAAAGGTTGTTTGACTATCTTGCCAAACTTAGAATTAATCTCAATTCCAAAAATGAAAATATAATTAAATTATGCAACCTATGGATATAAGCAGGGAACCAAAGGAAATAATTAAACAAGACGATCTTGCCACATCAAACCAAGTGATGGGTATGAAGCTCTAACAACTGTCCTTGCAATGATGATAGGATCACACATATCTCTCCATGCAAAAACCACATGTTTCGATGAGAGAATGAACATGCGGATAAGACTCCCCCTACCGCCCTACTAGTTGGAGCAAGTTTTGGCACATTTTCGGGCCCTAAATCCGCCATCTTGAGGCCAAAATTAGGATTTAAGTTGTAGTTCGGTTTTTTCCTATTTTTGGGCATTAGTTAATTTTAGTCTATTAGTTGCATTATGAGTTAGAAAGTTGGCAATTCCTCTAATTTAGGAATGTAGAAGATGCGTGGCAATTTACTGTGCCCGTACGAATAAGCATGCGAACTTACTAAGAATAGCAGGTTCTAGTAAACTACTAAAAATAGTAATTTCCGCCACCTAGAGTAGATTTAGTCAAAGTTAGTTAGAGTTTGCTTGGAAACTCGAGTTGGGAGTTGTTTTCCTATTTAGGAAACATTGTAATTCATTATTGATAACGAAGAAGGAGATCTATTTTCTTTTGGAGTTCATATTATTTGTAGTATATCAAGTTTGTTTAGAATTTGGCTACATTATCTGGTATCAGAGCTGGTTTCGAGTCTTTAAAAAAATGGCAGGAAGAGGAAGAGGAGGAGGTGGTATTGCCCAGATGAATAGAAATATGCAAGATCTGCAGAGACAAGTTGTTGCGCTTGCTGCAATGATAACCCAGAGAGGAAATCAAGGTGGAGATGACACAGATGAAGAAGAAGTTTGTGAAGAGGAGGAAACACAAGCACCACCATTAGCTTTTGAAGAAAGGATGCTTCGAGCATTAGAAGGAAAGAATGATGGGATAAGAGTTGATGTTTCAGAGTATGGTGGTAGTCTAAAACCAGAGGAGCTGATAGACTGGTTGACTAGCATGGGGAATTTTTTTGAGTGGAAGGCTATGTCAGAAGAAAAGAAGGTAAAATTTGCATGCACAAAATTGAAAGGTCATGCTATGTTATGGTGGGATCACCTACAAAAAGAGCGGTCAAGAAAGGGGAAAGAAAGAATTAGGACGTGGAGTAAGATGGAGAAGAAGCTGAAAGATAAATTTCTCCTGTGGATTATGCACAAACCCTTTACAGGAGGTTTTAGAATCTCAGACAGAACTTACAAAATAGTGCAAGAATACACAGATGAGTTCTACAAGTTGTCCATTCATGTAGAGCATGAAGAAATTGAGGAACAAATGGCTGCAAGGTATGTAAATGGATTAAAATTTTCTATTCAAGATGAGATAAGTATGCATAGGATTAAGAGCATGGAGGATGCCTATCAATTAGCCTTAAAGGCCGAGGAAAAACAAAATCATCAAAGTTTTAGGAGATCACCTAGAATGAATAGGGGGCCTCATCTTCCTTTCGGGGATGAGATGGTTTCAGCCAAGGTAGGGAGAATCATCTCATGGATTGGAAAAGCAAGAAGATACGAGACAAGATTTCCAGAATCAACAAAGAGGAGAGAGATTTTCTAGGGGCAGAGGATATGTTGGCGATAGAGGATGGGAGGCTCCACGAAGACCATTTGTTTTTGTTACAGATGTGGTGAAGAGGGGCATCGGGATTTTGAATGCCCACATTCTTATACACATGACAAGAGGCAAAGGAGATGCTCCAAGAGTAAATCTTGTTGAAGTTGAACAAGTAGAAGATGAACATGACCTAGAAATTCCACCAGATGTTGGAGAAAATCTGATGATCAAGAGGATGATGATTGCTCCAAGAAAGGATATCAAGGGGGATGCATGGCTGCATACAAATATTTTCAGAACAAGATGCACTTCAGGAGGAAAGGTATGTAATGTTATTATTGATGGTGGTAGTTGTGAGAACATGGTTTCAAATGAGATGGTCGAGAAATTGGGTCTGCATTGTGAGAAGAATCCTAACCCTTACCGTATTGCATGGTTTAAGAAGGGTAATGAAGTTATTGTTGATAAGAGATGTTTAATAAGTTTTCTATTGGGAAACAGTTACAAGGATGAGATTTGGTGTGATGTTATTCCTATGGATGCATGTCATATGTTGCTTAGGAAGACCATGGCAATTTGATAGAAAAGTTATTCATGATGGGGAAAGAATACTTATACTTTCTGGAAGGATGGCACAAAAATAGTTTTTCTACCTCTTAAGGAAGAGGGAAGGCTGAAAATATGCTTTCTGCAAAAGGAATTTGTGAAGGAGGCAAAGGCAACTTTTTTTATGCACTAGTCACAAATAAGGATGAACCTGCAAGTGCACAAATACCAGTAGAAACAACAATTAATAGAAGAATTTTTGATGTTATTCCTGATGAGCTACTAGATGGATTACCACCCAAAAGAGATATTCAACACCATATTGATTTGATTCCAGGGTCTTCACTCCCAAATCAAGCGGCTTATAGGATGAGCCCGACATTGCATGCAGAGTTGAATAGGCAAGTGGCAGAGCTCGTGAGAAAGGGGGTCGTAAGGGAGAGCATGAGTCCATGTGCACCCCAACTTTATTAACACCAAAGAAGGATGGAACATGGAGAATGTGCATGGATAGCAGAGCAATCAATAAAATTACAATCAAGTATAGGTTCCCAATACCTCACCTTGATGATATGATGGATGTGCTTGTTGGATCTAGGTATTTCACCAAGATTGATCTTGAAGTGGTTACCATCAGATTCGGATCAGAGAAGGAGATGAGTGGAAAACAACATTCAAGACAGGAAATGGATTATATGAGTGGTTGGTGATGCCATTCGGGTTATCCAATGCACCTAGTACTTTTATGAGATTGATGAACACCGTGTTGTAGGAGTATAATGGTAAGTTTGTTGTGGTTTATTTTGATGATATCTTGATCTTTAGTAAAACTAAAGAAGAACATTTGAGGCATCTAAGGGTGATATTTGAAGTGTTAAGGAAAGAGAAACTCTATGCAAATATGAAGAAGTGCACATTTATGCAAGAGAGTTTGGTATTCTTGGGCTTTATTATTTCAGCAGATGGGGTACAGATGGACTCAGAAAAGATAAAGGCAATTATTGAATGGCCTACTCCACGGAGTATAACAGGTAAGAAGCTTTCATGGTCTAGCAACATTTTACAGAAAGTTTATTAAAAATTTCAGCAGTATTGTAGCACCTATAACAAATTGCACAAAAGGAAGGGAGTTTTTGTGGACAAAGGCAGCTGAGGATAGTTTTCAGTTCTTGAAGAAGAAGGTGATAGAGGCACCCATTTTGGCACTACTAGATTTTGATAAAGTGTTTGAGGTTGATTGTGATGCCTCACATGTGGGTATTGGTGTTGTTCTAAGTCAAGGTGGAAAGCCAATAGCTTTCTTTAGTGAGAAACTGAATGAGGTAAGAAAGAACTACTCTACTTATGATGTGGAATTTTATGCAATTGTACAAGCATTAAGGCATTGGAGGCATTACTTAGTGCCTAAGGAGTTTGTGTTATTTACAGACCACATAGCCCTGAAAGTATGTGAATACACAAAAGAAGTTGAATAGTAGGCATGCAAAGTGGGTATCATTTTTGCAGGGTTATACTTTTTCTCTAAAACATAAATCAGGAAAACAGAATCAAGTTGCAGATGCATTGAGTAGGCGTGTGACTTTGTTTACCACTATGGAAAATGAGGTGGTGGGTTTTGAAGCAATAAAGGGTTTGTATTCTTCTGATTCTGATTTCAAGGATATTGTTGAAAGGTTAATTCATCCATTGTCAGACAATGCAGGAGATGTCTAGGATGAGTACATTTTACAGGATGGCTACTATTCAAGGGATGCCAACTATGTATTCCAGTTGGGTCTATGAGAGAGAATATAGTGAAAGAGTTGCATAGCGGAGGATTGGTTGGGCATTTTGGTAAAGATAAGATGATAGCCTTGGTAGCAGAGAAATACTATTGGCCAAAGCTGAAAAGAGATGTGGTAAGATATGTGGAGAGGTGTCGAATTTTCCAAGTCTCGAAAGGCCATGCACAAAATACAAGGTTGTATATGCCATTGCCTGTTCCTAAAGGGTCGTGGACAGATCTGAGTATGGATTTTGTTTTGGGATTACCAAAAACACAATGAGGTAATGACTCAATTTTTGTGGTTGTTGATAGGTTTTCTAAGATGGTTCATTTTATTTCTGAAAAACAAGTGATGCGATAGGCGTAGCAGATTTTTTTTAGAGAAGTTGTTCGTTTGCATGGTGTTCCAAAAACCATTACTTCAGATAGGGACACAAGGTTCTTAAGTCACTTTTGGCGGACTTTATGGAAGAAATTGGGAACTCAACTACAGTTCAATAGTGCCTATCATCCTCAGACTGATGGGAAAATAGAGGTGGTAAATCGAGTTTGGGAAACCTGTTAAGGTGCATCGTTGGGGAAAAGCCAAAACAATGGGACTTAGCATTACCACAAGTTGAGTTTGCATAATAGTTCCATAAATAGATCCACAGGAAAGTCTCCATTTTCAATTGTGTATGGGAGTAATCCAAATGGGGTGTTAGATTTGGTACAGCTACCAGTTGATGGCAGAGTCAGTGATGATGCAGAAGCATTTTCGAACATATACAACAATTGCAGGAAGAAGTGCGGAAGAAGCTGCAGAATAGTAATGATAAGTATAAGGAAATAACAGATGTGCACAGATGAGAAAGGTATTTATAGTTGGTGAGTTGGTTATGGTATATCTGCGGAAGGAAAGGTTTCCAAAAGGAACCTATAACAAGTGAAGTACAAGAAGATTGGTCCTGTCAAAATCGTGAAAAAAATAAATGATAATGCTTATGAGGTAGAATTGCCAGGGAATTTTGATATTTCTCCAGTGTTTAATGTTTCAGATTTGTATTCTTTTCATGGGGATGGTGCAGAAGGGGATGTTATTGATGAAGTAGTAGATTGGAGGCAGCAGGTTCCGGTGAAGAAGAAAGAAGAAGTGGATCAGATTCTAGATAAGAAAACAATGGACACGCGACATGGGAAATACAACAAATATTTGGTACATTGGAAAGGACTGGAACAAGAGGACAATACTTGGGTCATAGTGGGAGATTAAGAAGTTGGATGCAGATAAATGGAAGCAGTTTGAAGAAGACAACTTGCAGGAGCTGCGTTTTTTTCAAGCAAGGGAGAATGATGCGCCAAAATTAGCAGGAACTTGACAAGGTCATAACTTGAGCTCCGGGTGTCCGTTTGAGTCCTTTTTTTTTTGAAACCACATGTTTCGATGAGACAAATGCACTAGTCAAACCACCCTACTAGTTGGAGCAAGTTTTGGCACATTTTTGGGCCCTAAATCCGCCATCTTGAGGCCAAAAATTAGGATTTAAGTTGTAGTTCGGTTTTTCCTATTTTTGGGCATTAGTTAATTTTAGTCTATTAGTTGCATTATGAGTTAGAAAGTTGGAAATTCCTCTAATTTAGGAATGAAGATGCGTGGCAATTTTGTGCCGTACGAATAAGCATGCGAACTTACTAAGAATAGCAGGTTCTAGTAAACTGCTAAAAATAGTAATTTCCGCCACCTAGAGTAGATTTAGTCAAAGTTAGTTAGAGTTTGCTTGGAAACTCGAGTTGGGAGTTGTTTTCCTATTTAGGAAACATTGTAATTCATTATTGAATAACGAAGAAGGAGATCTATTTTCTTTTGGAGTTCATATTACATATAAAATACTACAATTTTCTTCATGTCTCACGTACATGCAACCATCGCATGGTCAACACAACTACTGGCATGGCATCTAACTACAATCAAACATGATTTATGATTTCATATTTTTTCAATAATAATGAAACAATACCTAACACACTTTTAAGGAGAGTAAGATTACAAAATCCATTTCATTTCATTTCATTTCACTTCATTTCAAAACCAAAGAGAGATAGAGAGATGAGAGAGAAAAACACCATTTTTCCATAATCAATTTCTTTTCAAGCAAACGTCAAAAGAAGGTTTCATATAGTCATGTTTTAGTGTATATAAGGTTTACCAATTGTTATTTTACTTGGATAAGGTCAAATGACAGTTTTCTCCATTGAGTCGCAAGTTTTGAAAAGTCAAATATAGCCAAGTAGCCCAAAAGTCAACATTCACAAACAAACTATGAGACTCAAATGCACAAGGAAATCAATCTTTACCTACTCCCCTATATACAAGGAAACACTTAGAGATGACATAACCCAAAACTGTTGAAACTACGTTCAATGCACCCATCTTTTCGGAGCTACCAATCGTAAATGCACCTAAACAACCTTGTCACTCAACGACCATATGCCTACAAAACCTATATGGAAAACTATCTTGCAGGATGTTTTTCTCTGAACTAAGGGTTGGTAGTGATTGTCACGGAGAAATACTAGAGGTATGTGGAATCCAAATTCCATTTCTACACTTGGGGCCAAAACTACAGTCAAAACCAAATTGTATTTTTAAATTTCAGCAGTTATTTAAAGTTGTGAACTAGCCTCAAATAGGTTCCTAAATGTGTAACAAAACAAAGTCAAACAAACATCCAAGGAATAACCCAGGGTTCAGTTAAACACTCCATGTGACAAGGTACACGACCAAAGCTTGATTTTCTCATTTCGGGGTTTATAGGGATGTTTTGCGCCTCATTGAAAATAAGTTTTATTAAGATCACACAAGGTCGTCAAGAAGTGGTTTTTAAGTCAAGAAGTCACTAAGTTTCACATTTAATCCATTGATTGCGTGGTTTCCGTTTCCAAATTAATATCATATCATTTCCAACCATCTCATAAGGTAAATGAGTGTAGTGTTTACATTCATGGTTATTGTTTTAGTTACGTAGAAAACAAAGTGCAATTTTATTGAATACCATGTTTAATTTAGTTCACCTAAACAAATTATTCTTCTTTAGTTGATTTCAAACTCCATTAAAAATTAGGAAAACTAGAAAGTTAAAATCATGCAAGGATAGAGTAAGATGACCATGCTTGTGCGAGAATCAAAGCAAAGTGAGAAGGAATCCAAGTCAATTGAACGTCCACAAGTTATGAGTCCACCACGAGAGCATCGTTAACCGGCCTTTATGTGCCTGGAAGAGTTTCCCCATTCTTGCATCTAACAAACACTTTGCTTTCATTCATTGTTTGATGGTTTTTCGTAATTGTTCCAAAACTCTTATTTCGCCACACAATGCAAGAACACTAACAAAGGTTGTGCGAATTGCTTTATCCCCGACAACAACATTTGTTTTGAAAGTTTCCAAAGTGTTTTCAACAATCATTTTGTGCACATCCAGAAATCAATGTTGTCCATGAAACCACATTCTTTTAGGCATTTTCTCAAAGAGTTCACATGCACTGAACAACTCACATTTCCTTGTTGCAACTTGAGCGCTTCTCATACTTGCCACAACGCACCACAAACATGCCAAACGCCCTCCACATTATCCACACTATACTTCACTCTTAACCAGAACGCTACACACTTATATCTTATGTGACCACAAGGCATCCGTAACAACCTTGGTGCTATCCACACTTATGCCATGTGACATCCAAACTTAACCAAGCGCCAACCGCCTAAGCCCAAGCGCATATCTATTACCAGCAAAAGAGGCTAATAAAGATTTTCAACGAACCCATTTTGTGCTTACAACAATCATTGCTGTCCCATGGATTTGCACTTCTCTCAGGCATTTTATCAAACAATCTTTGTGCCTTGCGCTTGACTCTCAGCTGTGAATTGCATTTTCTTTGAATATTTTAAAGCCCATTTTTATATCAAAATTGTTTTGTGGATACAAGCACCATGGCAATTTTCCAGACAGTCCACGCACCTAATAACTGCTTCCTCATTTTTAATATATGTCTACTAGCGTGCTTGCGAATAGAGCATCTGACAAAATTTTGTTTCCCAAGTTGCTTAGCACGGACGTCCATTATTGCATTCTAAGCTCCCAGTTTGGCGCAGGAAGGAGTATGCTGGTGAAGTTAGAATAAAAGAAATAACATCTTGATGAAGTTAGATTAAAGGCCAAAAGTGGTGTGTGCCAATTGGAGGAGGTGTTATAATTCTGTTTACTACCTGCTAGGATCCTCCCCCTCATTTGTGCATCATACTCGACAAGCATTACAGGTCATGAGGCAACATTCCTTGCAATTGAAACAATAGATGGGACGCAGGCAAAAGAGAACGGATTGGGTTTGTTACATTTGGCGAAACAAAATGAATGCTTTGTTAGGGCGCCTCTTGCCTTCACCTGACACAATCCACCCCCAGACCGCCATTAAAACTCACCTGTCCAGAACTCCATATCCTTCCTCCACCAAACAAACTTACCTCAATAAATACATATATATATATATATATATATATATATATATATATATATATTTTAAAAGCTACTTATAATTTTCAATACTTGTTTTATTTTATTTACTTATTTATTTTGTTTAATCTATTAATTATTTTAACTTTTAAATACCATAATCATTTAGTTTATATATATTTTTAAATTGTGATATATAATGAAAAATATAATAATATTTCCATTATTAATATTTTAATAAGAATGATAATAATTACGACGTCATATTACGATTGCAAACGTAGTCTAGTTTAGGATTAGTTATGGCTCTTTAAGGATTTAAACGACCATAATCGTGCAAAACACTTGCGAGAAATTGTTAATCAAACTAACGACTTTAGAATTGGCTTGTCAACTAAGTACATGACAAGTTACTACTTCAACGCTGACAAAACACATTTGATCAACATTTGATGTCAACCTTGATTACTTTACGATCACAACTCACATATGTTCTCATAATGAGACACTACTCATTTTGAAGTAAAATGTGACACATCATTCCACGAAATGGGGCCCACAACCTCACCCACCAGGTGTAACAGAGTGGGGCATTACATTCGAAATTTGGTAGAGACAATGTAAAGGCTAATAAGGTTGCTTTGACTATCTTGCCAAACTTGGAATTGATCTCAATTCCAAAAATGAAAATATAATGAAATTATACGCAGGACCTAGGGATATAAGCTTTCTACCTAATCAAACCACGCACGTTCATGGTGACATCATAAAAATATTTTGCCAAAATAATCACAAAAATGTATTGCAGCGCAGTGGTTGGGCATGACCCCTATATTTTTGGAGGTCGCGAGTTCAATACACGCTAACTTGCGTGATGGTTAGGCTTCACGGGATATAAGTAGGGAACCAGGAAATAATTAAACAAGACGATATCGCCACATCAAACCAAGTGATGGGTATGGAGCTCTAACAACTTTCCTCGCAATGATGATAGGATCGTGCGTATCTCTCCCTGCATAAATTCATTATTTCCATATTTACTCATGCTTGGGGAGAAGTATTTCAAAGACGTGTGAGGAGATTTATATGTTTTTCCACCCATTGTTCATTATTGAACAACGAAGAAGGAGATCTATTTAGATTTGGGATTTTGATCGATAAGATCCCACGGTTTCTATTGGTGGGCAATGGAGAAACAAAAAAGTATGGTAGGGCTAAAAAAGCACACAAGGACTAACAAGGGTAAGGATACAATGAGTAATATAGTCCAGAAATGATGGATAATCTTGTTCACAAATATTCCATTAACGATGTGCATCACTCCTTTCTTGGGATGGTGAACAATCAAAGTTACGATTGCTTTTGAACAAGGGACACTTATTGGACAAGGGCACAAGAATCATAACTAAGGAAGATATGGAATTTTGGAAGAAGACTTTGATTGTTGGGGTGAGGAACTTAGACTGCCGATGGATATCCACAAAACTTCTACCTGTGCACAACTATCGACTCAACTTTGTAGCACAATTGCAATGGAGAATGTTAAGGTCACAGCGACTCGGGATAGTCTTCTTCTCGGATTGACAATCTGAAAGTGGAAAAAATAATTGGGGTTCGAGACTATTTTCTGGGGAGTAATTCCTTTACTATACACGATGATATGGGGCATCTTGGATTTGACATCGGCTCAATTGACTAGATTTGGACGTTATCTAAGGCTGTGGTTTGGAAAACATTTCTCAAGGAAAGAAGTTGGATGCCATTTGTGCCACTTTGGGTATCCCAACAGATAAATTTGAAGACTCAAGTCAGGCGGAATTACTTGCAGACTTTGATAATTGAGGAAGAAGCTAGAGATGCAAAAAAACCAACAGTTATGGTCTCCAACTCCTCGAGGAGGATGATGTCTAGTCTCGGGTCTACTATGTCAAGTGTCTTTTAATTTTTGTTAAATTAGCTTAGTCATTTTATATTGTCACCACCAGAGGTGGTGTCGAAACTCAATTTATACCTTGGTTCACTAGGTCTTTTTATGTAAATATTTTAAATAGTGGAGCATAGTGCCTCTTTTTTTGACTTTAAAAAAGATCAAAGGATCTATATAAACACTTTAAATTTGAATATTTTCTTACAAAAGTGTATTTCATAATTCTAAAAAAGTTTAATATTTGTTTTCAATATATTTATTATAAATATTAATCGATAAAAATATAAAAATACTAAAGTAAATAAGTAAAACTTTATATAAAAGTGTTTGTTTAAAAATGCTAAAACTAATAAAGAAGGTTGTTGAGTCAAATGATAATAAACAAACCTATAAAATGAGAACCATTTAAAAGATAGAAAATAATTGTTAAAAAAGTACGAAAGTTACAAATAATATTGTTTTTAATGGATTTTAACACAAATATAATGTTATAAAATAAAACCTTATCAAAAGATCGACTTCAAGTAGCTAATATATTAGTAAGTTAATTCACCTACACAAGATAGTGATATTAAAGGAAGACATACTTTTCCAAATCAAATACTCTTCTAATGTTGAAATACCTATTTTAGCTATATCAATGATGGAAGTAAGATTGGTTTGTCTTCACCTAATGTAAGGATTAGTGAGATAATGAAGATACATTTAAATCAACCTTGATGACAAGTATTCTAAATGAGAATTAAATTGTAATATTGATCCTCGGTGATAAGGCTTAGTTAAGGTGTATTATAAACTTTTTTTGTAGAAATAAAGATATATTACTTTTAATGAAATATTGTGTAACAATCATAAAAAAGTAGGTGGTATGAGAGCACGCCACAAAAACAACACCAGGGAGTGCCATAGAGAATAGGGAATAAAAATTAACAATTAGAAACACCTCGAACAACAACAATTTGGTTTGGTCAAAACATCAAACCTAAAGAACTATCATTTTTGTAGAACAAATAATACATTTGTCTTCTTCGTTTGTTTCACCTTGACTTTCTATTTTTGCAAGAGGAAAATCAACAAATCCCCAAAATGCAAATGAAGTTTTGAAAAAATTACATAGATCACCCCGTAACACTATAGATATTTTAACATGGGACGCTACTAAACTATTTTTATCAATTTGAGTCACATCCATAATTGAATTTCTGGTTTCTAGTGATTCCAAAGTCTTATTTCCTTGAAGTTCATCCTTTAGTGAGCCTAAAACCACAAAGGATTTGGAGCCTAGATCAACACATGGATTGGTGGCCTTAATTTCTTCTTGAACTTTTCCGTCCCTTTAGAGACATGGTTAGGGTTTTCTTGTTTCTTTTGCCTTCTTATATTTTTTTAATTTTCAACAATAAAAATGGAGGTTTTCGCATTGTGCCCTAAAGTTGTTCAAAAAATGGAGGTTTTCATTGTGCGAGTTGTTCAAAAAATTCTCCTTCAAAACATTTTAACTATACTCTTCTAGGAAGAGGCTTGCTCACATTCATTTTAACACAATTTTGGAGTAACAAATATGATTTTTCTACGAGTTTAAGAAGGAATTCAAATCATATCCCCAACAAAGTTTATAATATTGGATAAAATGGCTCCCACCACCTAATTTCATGACTAGGTAGGTTAAAAAATCCTAACCTTTGAGGTGGCTTATTGTGTTACTTAAATTGGAGCTACCATTGATCTTCTTTTTCTACGTTTTAAGAAAATTCAAATTGATGTTGGAATTCTGTTACGACATCATGAATAACATTTATATGCCAAAAACTAAAGTCCTTGTTTAAATACATTGACTATGTTATCTTTGATGATAAGAAAAAAATAATAAAGAAGTCTCATGATCCAATCCAAATATCTATATGCCCGTTTACCTTCCATTTCTATATTACCTAGGTCCATACTCCTCATCAAGCCTTTTACCCACAAAATTGCAACTTAGACCCCAATTTTTAGGGACAACCATCTATTATTCAATCTTTTTATGTTTAAAGGTTATAACCCGATATTTCTTAACCACTTTAATACACCCTAATTTCATTTACAAAGTTTTGATCCCTAATTTTTGGATGGACCCTAATTTCAACCAAAATCCTAACCTTTTGAGGTGGCATATTGTTAGAAGTAGGGCAGAAAATGATAGATTAGGAGGAAGCAACCATTGAAAAACCTCGAGTGGGACATAGGCAAAGTGCAAACCAAATATTATGCAGGCTTATTGTATTGTAATTTTCATGTCATCAACAAAATTAATTATTCTCAACTCCCATGTTGAGATTAATAAATAATTAAATGGAGTTATTAACAATCATAAAATGGATTTTATATTTATGTGTTTATATTCTTGCTTGTTGTTACTTGGCTATTTTTCTCATATTGATGTAGAAAAAAGTATCTATTCTTGCTTTTTTCATATTGTAGTTATTGACTATTTTTCTCATATTGCCGTAGAAAAAAAAGTATCTATTCTTCTTTGGAAGCTATTGCCTATTTTTGCATATTGATGTAGAAAATAAAGTATCTTGAATGTTGTATTTAAATAATGTTACAAAACTTTTGGCTATTTTATCTCATAAATTTAATGTTAAATAACTTTCCATTATGTCAACAAGTGAATCTATATGGTGGTAGTTATTGATTCTTTTTTCATAATGATGTAGACAAAAAAATCTCAACTTTGTATTCAATTGTGCTACAAAAACTTTGTATAATTTATCTAGTCAATTTCATGTTAAGCGACTTTCAATTTAATCGATAAATAAAGCTACACCAACATTTTATTTTGCTAAAGATATCTAAGATTAAAGACTTTAGACTGTAAAAAGAAAGAATACAAAATTAGTATTCAATTAATATCTCATTGAAACGTTGTATTAAATAAGTGTATTATCATATGCAATATCAATTGGTAAAACTAATCCTACCAAGAACCATAAGAACATTCATAAACATAAATCTTGAAAATGAAATGCTTTCACAAGATAAACATTTTCACAACCTTAAAAATCATTGAGCAATAACCTTTTATGTCCACTATCATTGAAATGATATTCATTATAATATCGAAAGAGATTCCACAAACTTCAATTAGTTCTCTCACAAACCTCTCATTCCCAATAAAATTTAATAGACGACATATTCTAAATAAGGTAAGGAAAACTCCATCCCACCTAGAATTTTCATCACAAATTTATTTGACAATGAAAAACATAAATAAAATTAATATGAAGATGAGAATGAATATGCCAAAATATTTCAAACTTCACAACAATCAGGGGCATTCTGTTATTTGACACCATACATAATTACTTCATCTAAAACATTTGTAGTTCACGCAAGAAAATTGAAAAATAGGGAAAGCTTACACTTTTTTGGTCATCCTTCCCTCATTCTTCATGAGCGCTTTCTTAAAAAATAAGGATAATTTATAGAATATAGGATAATGTGCTGGAGAATCATCTCTTATAACCTTTCCAAATCTACTCTTGGGAGAGAGGAACTTCACATGTGCATAAAGACGAGAAAACACAAAGTGAAGCTCACTCATCAAATAAATAAAAGCAATTACAACGTTTAAAAGGAATGAAGGGCAGGCTTTTCAAAAATTCATCATGACTAGAAAAGTAATTTTCCTCATATTCTAATTTCCACTTTCCAACCACCAAAAAAAAAAAATGCAATGTAAAGTGGGCAGACTGCTGTCATAATCATTCATTGATTTCTTCTTTCCTCTTTCTTACCTTTCCTTTAAATATCACGTTCCATTGATATATCAAACAATCCATAAACAAATTTCCTTGCTTCCCACCTTTTCCTCTTCATACTTTTCTTATAAAAGAAAAAATGCAGGAAATGATTCATGGGGATGAAGGCTTGGAAGATACATTTAGATGCAACATTTTTTTGTCTATGCATGTTGAAGGAGGCCAATGCAACTTCATATCTAGTTAAAAATTTGATGTTCATCAAGAGAATTGAAGTTGAATGTTCAAATGGTATATCAAATTCTCATTATATTTCAAATTACTCAAAATACAATAAGTATATAAAATCCACTCACTATTGGTACCTACTAGTATAGATATATTAAATATATCTATCTAAAATATGTCGAGAGATATCAATTTTAAGGCACTTATCTCACTATTCTAATATATTATGAGTATACCATTTTTATAAAAAATATAATATAATATAATATAATAAATGTATTTATATGAAATACATCAATACATATCAATTTCAAGGTTCTTAGCTTAGATTTTTCACATACCACATTAATCAATAATTTCATTAAATTCTTTATCGATATCTCATTGATTTGGGGAAAATAAAATCAATTTTGTTGTGCCATTTTTTCACTCTCCAAAAATCTATTCTAGAAAAAAAGGCTCAAACATTTCTATATGGCCAAAATATTAGTATTTTTTGATTGAATTCTCCAAAAAAATTAAAAAAAAAAAACATTTAAGTGACAGTCTAATGGAAGTCAAATTTATGGATGAATTGTCACATGATAGTCAAATGGATGTCAAATTTAATGTTGAGAATAAAAGTGAACAACTCACTCCATTATAACCTTGGTTAGCATTATAGAAATGGTTCTTGACCTAATTAGACTCGATGATTGTGATTTTTCAGAATTTATAGAAGAAAAGAAAATGAGCTATTTCAAAGGGAAGGTTTTCATCAAGATATGATTAAAATCTGACTCTTAAAGAAAATCAAATGAAGATACAAGTGATTGTGAGTATTTTATAAACTCTAATCGAGATTCTTTGGTCCGTGGATCTGGGATTTGATTATAGATTTGATTTTTTCTCGCCTGAACCTAAGGGAGAGTGGGGATCTTAGGAGGAGAAATGGAATCTTCATAATGCAAATTTACATAAAAGGGAATGCAGTTAAAGAATTATGATCATGGTAATTTTTAAAAGCAATTACTAGAAAATTCTTGGGGATACAAAATTTGGAGGACTAGATCTCCAATAATTGGAAAGAGGTTGATTTGATGAATTTTCTTGACCTCCCTAACGGGTGTTTTGTGGTATGCTTTCATGAGGAACCAAATAAAGAGGAGAGCCCGAAGAATGGAACTTGGATCGTGGATACTTGAAGGATTGCTATATAAAACGTAAGGAGGACTTTATGTATAAGCATCTCAAGGATAAGGTTAGTGAAATATAGATAATGTTTCATGCTTTACCTCTAGAGTATTTAAGTTGAGATACTTATAAAAATAGGAAACTCTCTTGGGAAAATTTGTTCACTAGATCCTAGAAGAATAAATTTGTAAATTCTTTTAGATTAGGGTAGTTATGAATATGGAGGAACCGTGCATGTGAGATAAGATGTTCAATATACTTTTATCCTCTCTATAATACATGATACAAGTAGAAGATTTTACTAGAGCTAACACACAAGTAAGGATATAAGCGATGGGCGTAAATAGTTGTGGGTCTAGAAGTGAGTAATCCACACTCAATATCAAAGGTACATGGTTTCAAATCCTAAATCAAGGATATAGGGATGTGGTATTACTATAATCCTAGATATTAAAATAGAAAGCTAAGGTAACATGCAAAAGTTGATCCTAAACTACCGGTTATAATGCCATTAGTTAGTGAGAAAGTTCTAAAAAGAGAGAAATAATGTAATATAAAATAATATGCTATATGCTATCATAGTCTAATACATGATACATCAAAATAATCAAGTAAACTAATGTAAAGGAAAAATTTTAGGAAAAATATCTTTAGGACTAAGAATATCTATCCCTTCATGTGGACATTATTGACACATGAGTCCTCCTCCTTGGTTTGTATCACCTTGTGAGAGAGTTTTGTAGGCATATCACAAGAGGGACATATAAATGACTTAAGTAAATCAAAGGCGGGGACTCCAAAGACTAAGGTAGACCTTGTTGGCTCAACTCCTATTCTTGATGCTCCTAGTAAATAAATGCTCCAATTACGACCTCCAAGTGTAAACTCCATTGAATCTTGATAATTATTAAACTTTAAGGGCATATTTGCAAGCACATGTAGATAAATTTATTCAATGATCTATTTGAGAAATGAAAATAATGATGTCTATAAATAAGGGAACATAACTTAAAGTCACAACTTAACTTAGATAATTTCATCAACCATAATTGATGATGTTGGGGTGAATGGTGTGTGTACCGGATGCCATCATTCATGGTCAATGATGTCAATTATAACTAGTCAAATAAAGGCGATGATGAGGAGATAGAAAAATGGGTGAAGAAAGAAACCTCAAGCAGGTATAAAGGTGATTTGAAGATGCTAAAATGGGGTGATTTTATGATGATATAAATGGTAGCATCGAGGTATCAAGTGGTCATAAGGTGATAGTTGGAAGGCTAGGGAAAGTTCCATAAATATATCTCATGAGGCATCGTGCGCCATCTTAACTTGATCTCGATGTATCCCTTAAGGCATGCACTTGGGGGATTAATATGGAAATAAATTACAAATTAAAATCATTAGTAAGTGAAAAATAGGGTGTATACATATGCCTCAACTGAAGATCATTGCGTATCACAATAGTGTAATATGAGACGATCTTCGATAAAGAAACATAGTACACTCGAAATAAAAGTAAATAAGTGTAAATGAAGTAATAAAGGAGAATACAAAAAAATGAAATATACTTACCTCAACCTACCTTTATGTGAAAATGAATGTATTTTAAACCTCTTGTCTCGACTCGTGGAGGGTGAAAATATTTTTAGGAACTCTAATGGTACAAGATTAAGATAACAATGCAAGCATACACAAGTGAGATGAAAGAGTGATAATTAAAAATATAAAGAGATCTCATAAGAGGGTGTTAGGATGAGTCCATACAATCTACAAAAGGGAAATATGAATTAGGTATAAATTCCCAATACAATTTATAGAATGGGTTCTAGGTCGTTCAAATAACCTATAAGGAGATGATAAATTAGGTTATGGAAATCTATAATTGGTCGTAAAATATGTTATAGGTCAATTTTATATAACCTTTAAGGAAAGACTAAATTAAGTCTGAAAAAACCTAGAAAATGTCATACGATGCAAAAAAAAGAAAAAAAAACTAGTCTTGTAAACTTGGAAAAGATTAGAAAGTAGGTAGATAATAAGACTATGTCATGTCCTGGATAGCTTATAAGGAGGGTCTAAATTATATCCAAAGATCCTATACAATTTCATAAGGTGCACATATAAGAAATAAAAGCATTCTAATAGGCCTAAAAATATTGTTAAGTAGGTAGATAATAGGAATAGGTTACGTCTAGATAGCCTACCAGACAAACTATATTAAATATGAAGAACTTAGAAAATGTCATAAGGTGCATTGACATAAATTAAAACTGATCTATAACATCTGAAAAATAGAATCACCATGATGTAAAAATCATGATCTCAAACATAAGTAAGAGGAATAAGAGAAAGAAATAATAAAAAGTTGAGAGAGAGAATTGTAAAATCCCAAATATGTTGAGGATACTAAAAATGGATGGTTAATGGGAAATGACTTAAACCATAATGCATGTCACAATGCTAACATGTCTAAATAGATGGATATGAGAATAAAAATAAGAGGGAAAAGAATTATAAACTATCACATGTGACAAGGGGTAATAATGAAATTGGAAGGAGAAACAAACATCGCTAAGATGAAAAACAAGTTCTTCAATCGAATCAAGACATGCTATAATTAGATTGAAAAGGCTAAGAGTTCTCAACTTTAGGGTGTGAAGTGTAGTGCCCACATATTTATGTATTCTCATTTTGAGCTATTTGGACTCATTATATCTGGATTATCTATTTTGACAGGGACATTACTACTATATTCTATTGTTTTGATGTGGCATTACTACATGATATTGTTATTTGCTAGCACTAGGATGCTAACTCTTATTGACAGTTATTTATGGGGCACTCGGTGCTAATTTTCATTGATTGATTATTATGTTGAGATTATATCATGGTTGGTTTTGATCTCGATCATGCATTGTTATTGAATTCATATTGGGCTCATGATCGTTGATCTTCTTACTACACACATATGAATCATTTTATTTTATATTGTGTAGTAGGCATGACTATTTATGGATGATTGATTTTATGCATATGATATTGTTGTATTTTGATTATCATATTGGGAAGATATGAGGTTTTCCTTGAGTGTGCAGGCGATGATAGTATTCGATCATGGGAGAACGTGGGATTCAGGGAATGCATTCCAATTAGCACAAAAGGCCCTAGAGGCCAAACCATTCCTTTTCTATCGATTTACGACACCTTCTCATCATGTTGTTCATTGTTCGTGTATTGTATTCTGTTGGATATGTGAATGTTGGCTTACCTCTTATCCTTGTGATGTATGCTCATGTGGTATTGTTCTATGTGTATATTTCTAACCTTCTTTGGTTTAATACTAACTTGGTGTTTTATGTTACCTTTTTGTGTCCCATTGGCATATATTGTGGTTTGGGATGTTGTGTAAGGGTAGGATGGATTAAGACACCTAATCATGGATTAGGTGAGCCTAATTGCCCTCCTAAATGTCACATTTTTTCCAAACTCGGATTTGGGAAAAATGTGCCATTTAGGAAGGGTAAATGGAAAGCAAATGACTTCATTTACATTGAAAAGAGGCCCTAGCCCCCATCCCTATGGGGGTGGGATATTTTCAATGCAAATGAGGCCCATTGGCTCATTTTTCCCCTTCCCACACACTTCAAATTGATGGAGTTTTGATTCTTGGGAATGTTTGGAAATTTGAAATTTCTCATGATTGCTTGGAGCCTATTTTGTTTCCCCTCATTTTAATTTTATGGTGTAATTTTGTAGCATGTTGATTGGATGTGGTTTAGGTGGAGGGTGACACTTTTCACCCTCCCATTGCTTGACATAGGTAACATTATTCCCTCCAAAACCCCTCAGTCCTTGAAGGTTTTTTTTTGATAATTTTTGGTGTGAGAGATTGGAGCTTGGAAAAGCCTTTAGATTTCTTGTGAAACTTATTGGATTGGACTTGTGCTTGAGTGCAAGGTAAGATCTTGCACCCCCTTTGGTTCTTAATTGAATTTGGTTTTTGAAATTGTGTTTATGAATTGAATTTTGCAAATGAATGAAATGTAATGTTTTGCTTATCTCCTTTTTGTTACTCCACCCACCCTTGAGGGGTGTGGGTTTTGGAGATGGATGGGAAGAGGGAGGAATTTACTCCTTTTCATTTTGGTATGCTTGCTTTGATTATCTTGTAGGTAGGGATGAATTTCCATTTGGTTTGGAAATCCATCCCTACCCTTAATGAAGGAAACCATGTTTTTGAAAATCCTTCTTGGGGGAGATAATGGAGGGATAAGGGATCATTTTGGAATGATAATGGGTGATAAATATATGGAGAGATAAGGTAGAAAATTTTTTTTCATGGATATTTTGACCACACAAAATGGGATTTTCATCCCCTCTTCCTAAATTAGAAGCATTGTGCTTCTTAGCTGAATTTCCTTGGTTGGATATGAGTTTTGATGTGTTGAAACCAAGTCTTGGAATGTTTTATTTTGCATCTAAATTCTTCCAATGTGCTAATTGGATGTTTTGCCTCTTTCCCATGGGATTGGGGAGGCTAACATGCCACCTTGGACTTCTTGGTGGCATCTAATGATGAAAAATGGTTGGGTGGTCATCCGTGGCTCATTTTATTGTGATTTTGGAGATTTTACCATTGCTTCTTGGAGCTGGATGGAGTTACAAGTTGAAGATTTTTACTTCTAAAAGAGTTTGCATTTACGCAAAAAATTTCCATGTTATCTCCACTTTAGTGAAGGGATTGTAGCTTGCATTATTAATTTAATTTCTTTCATGTTTATTCTAAGTCAATTGTGTTAAATTGTTCCCAAGGAATGAAATTTTTCAATATTAAATTGTTGTTGGGATTCTTACTTAAGGAATGTTACTTGTTGTTTTAAAAATGCATTTTTTTGCTATTATAAACTATAATTATTCACCTTATTTTAAAAATTATGATGTTGGTTTAAATCTTTGCTTTCTCCCTCTTGAAATATCTTATTGAAAGTGAAAGAAATCAGCTATTTGGGTAAAATAAATTTGGAATGATTTATGGGAAATTTGAAATCTAAAAATTGTTGTACTTAACTCCTCATTCACGAAATCATGTAATGGTTGATGTTTATTGTAAAAATCTCATATAGTTACTTTTACTTGGATCAAGTCTAGGGAATGAAACATTTATATTAAAATCCTCATCTTGTTGTTTGTGAATTAAAAAAATGTACTATTTGCATATTTGCATATTTGTAGCATTTTTACCTTCTATCTTAGGTAGAGAAATCTATTTAAGTTTACTCAATTATAAACTTAGCCATGTAGGTAGATTACATAATTGAACTACAAAAAGAACATTTGAATCTAGGATAAAATAAAACCATCAACCATTACCATCCCTTTTAATGAAAATTCCTTGATATGATTAGGAGCTTAAGGTAAAAATTAGAGGTGGCCATTTTTTGGGAAGACCCAGATAAGGAGAGTTAAAACTAATATATGTAGTGTAAAGAGTGAATTCGATGGGTGGTATAAGATGTCAAAGCTAAGGAGAGTTAAAACAAAGAGGCATTAAGTAAGGTAAGAGTAGGTAGAAGTAATTGAGTTGTAGGAAATGAAGAGGAATAAGGTGGAATGTCAAAGATAAGAAGCATAGAGAACCAAGAGGTAGGTAAATAGGGTGACATTAAGTATGAACCATAAGGAAAAGAAAACCAAGAGGTATAAAGATAGTAGTAATATAGGATGAGATATGAAGTGAGGGAACAAAATAAGAATTGAAAAATATGGTAATATGTAAAAATATAAGAAGTATAGGAAACTATAAATTGATTACTATAAGAGGAAAAATAGAGTGTTAATACCAAGTTAGTATGTAATAATAATAATATAAATATGCAAAATGTTAATTATACTATATGTATGTATGTATGTATGTATGTACAAAAATGAAAGGAAAACTATATACAAGTAAGTAAAACGGAGTATAAGATGGGAGATTTGAAAAATAAGAATGGAAGTAGTTATGTCATGAAACATAACATGTAAATCTAAATCCACCAAAAGTATCTTTCGTGGGTATGATCTAAATGATTAGGAATTGTTCTTTGAATATTTATTGAAGTTGGATTTGTTTGGTTTAGTTTCTACAAGATTCTTGGTTATTAATTGTGTTTGAAAGTTAAAATATTGGGAAATGTGAGGCATTGTGAGATTCCCTAAAGTTTTGAAGAGGAGTGGGAAAATGCATCGTAAGATGCCATAAAGGTTGAGGTGACACTAGGATGTTAAAAATAATATGGTATTGAGATTAAAATAAAGAAAATGAAAGAATTGAAAATTTACCCAATGCATGAAGTGAGGGAAGGATAAACATCATAAGATGGCTAAAAGTGTGAACTAATACAAGAATTGACATCGACAAATGCCCAAAGTGTGAAGAAATGTGAGGTAATGGACCATTTTATGTGATTTTGAGTTCAAGATCCACACATAGCTGATCAATATGTTTTTTTGGTGTACACACATCTTTCTAAAATATTTAATTAGCATGGGTGTGTGGTCTATCGAAAAGATACAAGGTGATGTGGATTGTACTAATGTAGAGACCCTGATTCAAACAATATATGGGCACACATGTAAATAAGTATTGTATATATATGAAACGTCTAATTAGATTTTTAAAATTAATTTACTATAACATCAAAAGTGATATGTGAGGTTGTGGAATCAAGGAAAAAATTAATGCGCACACAATTTAAGTTCACCGCATTAGGTTGGCAATTTTAAAAATTATTATCATGTTTTATCATTATGATAGCTAATGAATTTGATTTTGTAGATTGGATAAGAAATTTGAAAATATTTGTTTTTCCGAGGAACTTATTTTACTGATTTTGAATTTATTTTTAGAGGTGAAATTTGATTTTTATGAATTACCCAATTGGTGTTTTATAGTAAAAAGGAAAATAAAGAGGGTTAAACTATATACACTCATTTCTATTACTAGTATCAAGGTGAAAATTGACATGTTCATATTGGAATGGATCATAGAATTGAGTGGAAATATCATCATTTGGATCCTTGTAAAAGATGGGAAGACCATATTTTGGATATTCATTAAAGATGGGAAGATCATCATGTAGATCTTTGTCAAAGATGATAATATCATCACATGGATCTTCGTACAAATACATTTTGAATACGGGAAGATCATCTTGTTCATCCTCAAAATATCATCTTGTGGATATTTACCAAATATGGGAAGATCATCATGTGGATCTTGATCAAATATGATAATATCATCATGTGGATCTTGTCTCCATACACACACGTCGAATAGGAAAGATGTTCTTGTGGATATTAAACCATGTTACATAGGGTAGTTGGTTTAAAATGAGAACAATTATACTATGAGCTATTTTCCTTAATGGTGGGAAAGTAAGGGATAAAGGTGAAACCCATATAAAATTTTAATGGGTTGAGGCTCACTATGAAAAAAATAAAATATAAGATGGTAAGAACTAATGAAAATAGTAGAACCTAAAGAGAAAGAAATTTGACAAGCAAGAGAAGCTTGAAAAATTTGTAATAATAATAAGGTAAAAGAAAAATGTAAATAATGCTCAATTAATGGTGGAATAATATTCACGTCATGATCACTTAGATATAATGATGGTGAAGGTGATGTGATGATAAACAAAAGGAAAAAACCGAATCAAAGCAAGGTAAGATTCACATCGAGTTTACAAGAATGTAATGATGGTGAAGACAATGCGATGAGAAATAAAAAAATTGTGAAGATGACCCAATCAATGGTGAGGTAAGATTTGCATCAATTTCACCTTAATATATGTAAGATCATATGGTTAATATAATGATACCCTCTTATAATATAGGATATATGACTAGAAGACCATAATAACCCAACTCACAAGAAATTATATAACTAAAGGTTGTAAATAATTACATATACAAAAGATAGTAATAAACACTCAAAATAGAAGGTATAGGGTTCAAAGGCACTATTGAGCATGGAAAATGACTAAGTCCTTGAGAAAAGAGGTTGGCACGTGTAAGAGGCATTGCGAGGAAAGGTGCATGAGGACATGTGCACTAGGAGAATAGAGTTTGCGCGCTTGAAGTTGGATAGGAATGCACATAGGAGGAAAGAATGAACAAACCAAACACTTAGCTAGTTTTGGAGAATGAAAAACTGAAATATAGACTTGGAGTAGCGGCCAAGAAAGGTTTTGAAGATAAGATTGAAACAAGAAGACTTGTAGTTCAAACAAAGTCTATTTTGGGATAGATCTCATGCGAAGGAAGACCAAGCGACATACATAGTTCTAGAGCTAATAATAGGATTTGAACTAGGAGTTAACTAAAGAAAATCTATTATTAGGAAATCTTACATGCTTTTGTGATTATCTTATAGTGGCACATGGCTATTCTTAGCATATAACCTATTTTGAGGATGCATAGGTGTGAAGGGAAAGTCCCACCCCTATATATATGTATTGATTTGTATAGTTTAAGGATCATGATCCATGTTTTGTTAGAGTTATGTTGTTAGTTTATGTGAGCACATGACTTATGGTGACATTATTATGTATGTATTAAGATTTTGTGTTTTACAACAATTAATATAATGGATCTTTATGGCTGGATATTGGTTGTTGACATATCTGAGAATGGATCTTGTATGGTAAATTTGATTATGGTTCTTGTTTAATTACTCATGCATAATAGTTAAGATCTAGATCTAGTTCATGTTATGCTTTATTCTTGAATGGATATTATGGATCTGGAATATTTGTATGATCATGCTAACTCCTTGAACAAGCTACCATAAAAGAGGGACTTGGTACCCTTGCGCACTTCAGTGAGTGCTCAGAGTTTTCCGTAGGTGATGTGCCAGTGCGCCTTGGGCTATTGGTGAAATAATAAGACTACATTTTGGTTTCATTACTGGGACCTCTTTTCAAATGTTTTCTAGGATGTTGCATGATGAAGATGTTCCATTGACTTTGGCCAACATTGAGGATTGGTTAGAAAATTTAGAGGAAGAGTATGCTCATAGATTTAACACTGGACCTGAATTTGATGCACACGCGTGGGTTGAACAAAACCTGTATCATGAGCTCTATGAGACATTTTTCACCTGTTTTCCCATAGAGTTGTATGAGTGGCTAGTAACTTATGCATCAAAGAGAAATTGGAGGTTTAGAACACTTGTTTGGACACAGGAAGAATTCCAGGCTCTACATGATGCTGATCTGACTTGGACATGCACTGTAGAGATCATTAGTGGAGTGGTGTTTTGAATAGCTACATTTTGGAGTATGCAGTTTCTACTTATTCCTATCCAGAGGTTGTTGAGTTCATGTTCCTTGTGAACCCAAAGGATCTTATTTGTGATGCTATCCCTTTAGTGATTAAGATCTTGATCATGACCTTGGATTTGGAAGAACATCCTATGGCTAGCTAAACCCCACCACGTGCAAGGGGTAGGAGTAGGTGTGGTGAAATATGATAGACCTAGTGGTAAAAGGTAGAGAGAGAAATAAGGCTTAAGTTTAATGAGGTGCGTGAGAGGGATTTGGAGAAATATCATGAAGTTGCATGGAATAGATGGCGTTGTGGAGAAAGATGGCTCATGAAGGATTTGAAGCTCATGTAGAGGATGTAAAGTCGAGCATCTGAACTCCCCATTTGGGTAAGCATGGTAGAGAACCCTCTTTGACCTCAAATGAGAGCACGCCAATGGAAATTACAAGGACCGTGACACACATTTGATCCCTCATGGTGACCTAGCCCTTGCGCTTGGTTTTCCAGTTTCTATGATAGTCATTAATAAGCAAAATAGTGTGGGTAGTAGAGTAGCGATAGATAGATTTAATTTACAATCAAGTTCAGGAGTTAATCAGGTAGCTTATTCATCTATGGTGGCACAATCATCATCTATGTTATTTGGAGGTCCGATTGGAGGTATATTTTCGGCGTGCATCATCAATGAACGTGGGTGCGTAGAACGTTGGTATTACATCTAGAAGTAGTACAACTTTGTAGACCATGGGAGTTTAGTTTAGCATAACAATTGGAACACAAGGTAACGTATCCTCTGGTCTGTTGCCTACTACATGAGGAGGATCGGGGGATCAAGTGGCTCTAGGATCTGGTGGTTCTAGGGGTGGAGGAAACACAAGAGGTAATATAGGTTATGGATTTGGTGGGTAGAGTCCGCACCAACCCCAATAATTATATTTTGAGATGTCTCTTTGTCTCCCGAATACAAAGGAATTGAAGATGTAGCTGAGCATGTGCATATGTGTGAGATACTATGGCATGAAAAAGGGGATTACAACTCCAGAGTGTAAGGAAAGTCAATTTACAACTACTTTGCAAGGGCACACACATAGTTGGTACATGAAATATGATCCGAACTAGACTTGTGTGGATTATACCACATACATGATGATTTCTTAGTAGAGTTTCATATACCCGAGTTTGAGCAAAAGAGCATCAACGCGTTCAAAGGACATCAAACAGAGCATGATGAAAGTGTTAGGAGTATGATGCATGATTTAAAACTTTTTATCAAAGTTATCTTATGACATTCACCCAGTCAACATGCTCAATGGTTCGTTGGAGGTTTGATCACACCTTTCAGAAGGGCACTCTCACACAAGAATTATATAGACCCACGTGAGGTGCTTGAGGAAGCTCTACATGTTGAGGTAGTTGGGAGCATAGATACTAGAGTTAGCCCATTTTTGGAAGCTCGTATTGTAGCTATGGAAAAGGCAATTTGGAGAAGTTGTCAGCTAATTCATCTCATGAGACGTGCAGTGGTATTTGGTGCATGGACTATGAAGTAGAAGGACATATTAAGGATAGTTTCCTCGTAAATCGGTGTGTGCTATGTTGCTAGAATGTGAGATCTGTCACTTGGATTATGATTCAAGTAGGTTCCTATTATTGGAAAACATGATAAGAAAGAACATGTCATGTTAATGGAAGGTTTTAAGGTCTACCACTCATGATAATACAAAAATTGTAAGGTTGATTGATCAAATTCATGATGCCATGGATATCCCTCATGGTGTTACGAGGATCCCCACCAATCGTTACAAATAATTCCAAGGAGTAAATTTAAGCATCATGATATTACAATGAAGGGCACTTTGGTCAACTATGGAAGTGGTAGAGGTAGAGGTCGAGGATATTGTGGAGGATTCAAAATGAGGCCAAGGTCACAATGGTGGATGGAGTGAACTCCCTAACTGCGTGGAACATGTTATATCATGAGGATCCCCAAGCCACTACGAGTTCTAAATTACCCATTAGGGATATTTTTGTGTCAAATGTTCTCTAAAATTCCCTTTTTTTTTTTGCTAGTGCAAGGGTCCACAATTATGAAGAGTTCCTTGATGAGTGAACATCCAACCGCAAGAATGTGAAAAACGAACACTATGAAAGTTGGGGTAGCTATGTCTAGTCAAAGTTTGGTCAACCAAAAAGTCAACGTGGGTCACTAGGTCCATATGCACATCAAGTGTATGTGTACATGAGACCATTGAAAGTGGCTTTATCAAATGTCAAAGGGGAAGTGGAAACAAATTACTTTCCTTGGAAAAATTTTAAAATTAAGGTTGTTCGAAACCATTTGATTCAAGATCCTTTTAGCATCAAAATTAGGTGCTCGGTGAGATCTTTCGACACAATTCGTAAAATTGGGTCTAAGCCAAAAATCTTCTCCATCGGAAAGGTCATGTTTAATAATTTATAAGGGATCACTACAAGATCTATGCCGTGAGCAGGAAGATTATCAATTATTCCACCGCCGAGCATAATGGGTATGGGTCCTCATTAGCCGTGAGTTCTAAATTACCCAATTTTCCTACCTCGAGGATCATAAAGTGGTCTTTATAGAAATATTTTCATTATTGAATATCATATTATTGACCAAATATGGTATGTTTTAACTTACATTTGTAATTATTCACCATCTTAGACATGTTATTTCCGCTAAAAAGTTAACTCTTTGATATTATTTCCACCTAGATGAGAGGCCTTATCAAATTATATCAAAGCCATTATTAATGGTTCTACGTTGCATTTTAACTCAAAATTCACCAAGCTTTTATGTTACCAAATACCATTGATGAGTACTTATCAAATTATCTCCCACTATAATGGTGAGTCACCATCCGGAACCCAACCTTGGGCATACAAATGCATTTATCCAGCTATGCCATGGTGTGAGTCACCATCAACCCAACTTTGGGTGATTAAATTACATGACACCATATTTGTTTAGGCGCAACAAAAGGTGGAATAGATGTGTGCCTAAGACATGAGGATAATGGGTGGTGACCTTCTTGGTGGAGTTTTGAACCCAAATCACCCCAAGTCTCAAAGGCTTACCCTCCCAACCAACTCAAACTAAAATCTCGAGTGTTATTTAAACAACACTCAGGCAAGACTGTGTTAAGGAGGATAAGAGCAGTTTACATTTAGGCTAAGTTTTGAGGCACTTCCACTCAAAACCAGATCTCAGGTATATATGAAAATTGTTCAAATTTTGAGACGATCATGATAGTGTGATATTTTTCTCATTTTGGAGATTTTGTGACATATTTTTCACTATTTAAGTCACACAAAGGCGTAGAACCAAAGGGAGACACAAGTTGCAAGTGAATAAGAAGGTAAAGGACATGTTATGAGCTCCATTAAAGTTCTTTGAAGGTCTGATAACACATATTTGCATATTTTGATTCATTATTGGTTGAATGTAAAGGTTATTGTATTTGCATTTTAACATTATTATTGGATTGGTTCACCATGAACCTGTGGATGTAGGCCATGTTTATCAACCCCATAAACATATTGATGTCCACCACTTTTTCTCGATTTTATGTTGCAGCTATTTAATTGAGAATAATAAATATTTTAATTCAATTTCCTTTTGATGAAGTTGAATTTTTAATAATAAATCCATTCTCATTTCGGAGTACGATCGGTTGAAGACATTCAGACTCAAACTCACGATTTCCGCATTAAAATGAGATATTTAATGGATATTAAAAGACTTAATTAAATTCATATTTTTAAATTAGATGCACACAAGGAAATTTTAAGTTGGTTCAAAGTGTATTTTTAATTTTCGGATCACTGATCATTATAAGCACGAATTCCCTTAGAATGTTATTTTCTCCTTTTTACGAAAAGAACCACAATTATGAAGAATTCCTGATTTGTATGAGCACCTAAGAAAGAAGCACAAACATGATAAGGGCATGGGAATGGTTAGAGTACACCGCATTGTGGGAGATCAGTGGATGGAAAAGGTAGTGCTTGATCCCGAGACGTTGCCTGTGTTAGTCACTACATGTAAGGGTCAGGCGCGCTGAGAGAAGTTCCAAAGAAGAATCTTATTATTACAAAAGAGGAGGTATTACATGTAAAGTATCCAGACCCTACTCATCAAAAGGAATTTTATCAAGAAACCATGGAAGTTATTAGAAACTTGCAGGGTGAGATACAATGTTTAAAGGAGAAGTCATGCGAAGTTGGAACATGAAAACACAACTGAGCTTCCTCAGAAGGATGTTGATGATTTGAAGGAGGTTTGTAAGATGTTGCGATAAGAAAACATCATTCCTTTGTTGGGGGAATGGATAAGGGGAAGATGCCATATCTGGAGTTGAGCGTGAGAGACAAATTTTACATGCTAACTTACCTCCTCATAGTCTTGATTATGACAAAGAGATCACTTTGAATGCAATTGTTGATGGATGGTGTTAAGTAGTTGAGCCATTTTTAGTTATTCAAGGGATGATGCATAGTCTATGAGTGATACTCAAACATTGCTTGTGACAATTGGGCACATGGGAATTATGAAATAGTTGGTCGTAAGATGAAAAGTGCAGTACGTGCATCAATATGCCATGGTGTGTTAGGTGTTTGGGAAGTAACTAGTACTAAAGCCAGGTACATGGTGAAGGAAATCCTAAAGTATTTATGTGCACTATGGAAGCCTAGTGGAAAGATCAAGTGGAAAGAAGGAATATGCTGGTGTATACTTGTGTGGGATAACAACGTGTTAGTGGATGGTACACATAGATGGTCTTTTAGAGTGGTGAGAAGTGAGAATCACCTTCTGTTATATTTCTTCGGAACAATGTGCCTACCAAAATATGTGAATTCCATGGGAAGGATTTTACTTCACATCATGTTCAACAATGTGAGAGACTCTGGAAAGAGGGAGGCCTTACCACCTTCACTTTGTGGGTGCACAAGTTCTACTTCACCTTACGAGGTTACACGCATGCATGATATGTTTATGCAGAATTGAATAGAGACATAGGGAATTGGAAAGAATTGACTACATGTATGATTCAGACCTTTGACTATTTTTCCACTAAACCTCCAGTGAATGAGGTGTTATAGGTTATGAAGCACTTGACTATGGGAGATAGTGCAAAGGATGAGGAAATTATTTAGAGTTACTAGGTGAGTCAGATCTGGAGGCACACTTTTGAAGAAGAAGAGATGGATTAAGAATAGTTTGGGCACACCTACCTAGAAAAATAAAAAGGGAAGATGGTTTACATGATTAATGATGAAGAAGTGGAGAATCTAGATGTTGATCATATTGTGGGTATGCGTGAGGTCTTAGACAATACATATGAGAAGGTGTGTGTGTATCATGAACCTATGAAAATGAAGAAGGTCAACATTGGGACAGATGCTAAACCTAAGGAGGCCATCATTAGAGATTACTATTCTGACTCAAGGTTGCTAAAATAATTGAGTTGTTGCATGACTTCTAAGATTTATTTCCTAGAGGCTATCATGAATTGAAAGGGGTACATCACTCTTGGGTGAGATGAGGATTAAGCTAAAGGAAGGTGCACCCTAGTTAGAAGAGGCCTTACAGGATGAATCTTAATCTGTGTCAAGGTAAAGGAAGAAATTGATAAGATGTTGAAATCTAGAATCATTGAGCCCATTGAGGAATCAGAGTGGGTTAGCCCTATGGTGATAAGTATAAAGAAATATGAAGGATAAGGATTTGTGTGGATTATAGGGAGTTGAATGCTACATGTGTAATAGATCCCTTTCCCACACCTTTTACTAAAGAGATTCTGGAAGGTGTTGCAGGGCGCGAGATCTACTCCTTCACTGATGGATTTTCTAGATATCATCAGGTGAGGATTGCTAAAGAGGATCAAGAGAAGAAACTTTCACCACTGAGTGGGGAAGTTTTGCATACACAATTATGCCTTTTGATTGAAGAATGTGCATTATTATCTTTTTGCACATTGTTGTGCAAGCATTCCAGGACTTTATTCATAATTTCTTGCAAGTTTACTTGATGATTGGATGGTTTATGGGCTAGTAAAATATCATTGTGATAATTTAAGACTTATGTTTGAGAGGTGTCGGCAGAGTTAAGCATCTCCTTAAACATTAAGAAGTGTATTTTTACTACACCTTTTGGGACTCTTACTAGGACACATTATCTATAAAGAAGGCTTGTTAGTGGATCCATAAGGTTGCTGTTATTTTGGGCTTAGAGGAACCTACTAACCAGAGTGAGGTGCATGGATTCTTAGGGGCACACAGTAGGCTATTACCAGAAGTTTATCAAATGATATGCTAAGATTTCTGTGCATCCTTGGAGGAATTATTGAAGAGTAAAGGCAAGTTCCATTGGGGTGAAGCAAAATGCACGTTTGAGACATTGAAGGAAAGGCTTACTACAACACCTATTATGCTTTCCTTCATGGACCAAACCTTTTCATGTGCATGTGGATGCCTTTGGCATGGCCATTGGTGTGTATTATCCAACTCATAGAAGGTATTGTTGATCATCCTATTTGTTTTGTAAGTCAAGAAGTTGACCCTAGCTGAATAAAATTATACAACTACAGAGCGTGAGGCCTTGTCCATGATCTACACTGTTGCATAAGTTTAGAATAATACTTGGCTACCCCATTTATATTCTATATAGATCACATGACACTTAAGTACTTGTGAACAATCCCATTTTTCAGGGGCATATGTCGATTGGATTCTGTTGTTTCAGAATTTGAATTTATAGTGGTGGTTAAGCCAGAAAGAGAAATTCTGGACCAGATCATTTATCAAGGATTAACTCAAGTGAGGATGCATAGAGCATTAGGATATAATGCCAGATGCACAACTTTTTAGATTGAACCATGCGCCCTCTGACTTAGAAGATATTGTTATTTTTTTTTACTAGTGTGGCACCTGAAAGGGATGAAGAGCCTAGAAAATAAACAAACAACTTGTCATACACATCATGCCTTATATGTTGATTAGTGGAGACTTATACAAACTAGGTCGATGAATTTTTGTGCCGAGTGTGTACTTGAGCATGAGCGTGAAAGCTATTATGGAGGAAGCTCATGGTGGGATTACAGGTGGACATTATGTAGGAGATGTTACCACACACAAGATTTTATTGGTGGCCTTTGTGGTGGGAAACACTGTATAAGGATTGTAAATAATATTGTAAGGCATGTGACCATTGTCAGCTGCCTTGGAAATCCAGGCATAGAGATGAAATGCCTTTGAGGCCTATTACTAGTGCAAAACCTTTTGAAAAGTGGGAAATTGACTTTGTGGTCCTATTTCCCCACCGCACTATGACTGATCACTACATTATAACTTGTATAAATTATCTTACAAGGTGGGAAGAAGCATGCCTACAAAGGATTTCACGTAACAAGGTTTATGGGAGAACATTATCAACAGGTATGGATGCCCATTGAGTTTGAAAAGTGATAGGGGTACTCATTTCCTTAATGAGACTATCAAGATATTATTGGTAAAATTTATGGTGGCACACCATAAAACAACACCCTATCACCCACAAGAAATGGAACTATTGAAAGCTTTCAACAAGATATTGAGACATACATTGACTAAGATTTGTGATGTTGGAAGGAAATACTTGGGATGATAAAGTCTTTGTTGTACTTTGGGCATACATGACAACTTATAAAAGATTGAACAAAGCCACACCCTTTTAATTGGTGTTTGGCATGGAGGCTATTTTTCCCATGGAATTCATGTTACCTTCTCTATGTATTATCACATGCAGGAGGTTTGGCTGATGAGAAAGCACTTGAAGAACACATTGATAAACTGATGCAGTTGGATGAAAGGCATGCCATTTTCATATGGATTAAAAGATAGAAAAGGCTAGGTAGAAGGCATGGCATGATATGCATATTAAGGATAAAGAAATTTGAAGTTGGATAGATGGTTCTTCTATATGATTCAAATTTTTGTGCCACCCTAGAAAGCTCAAAGTGCATTGGTTGGGACCGTATGTTGTGACTTACATACTTGATTCAGGTGCTTTCCAATTAGAGGCATTGGATGGGACATGATTTCCCTCATTATTTCAATGAGAGTAGGCTGAAATCCCTACTATAAATAAGTCTTCTTGGTGTTTGTAATAAGGCAATATTTCTAGTTAGCTTAGATTTCCTTAATGCATTTTCTTTATATGTGTTTCCTTTCATCATTGTATGATTTGTCAATTTAGTTCAGTGTTTTATGTAATAAGTGTGTTTACATGCATCAGGAGCTGATTACTATCTATTTACATTCATGCGCAGAGAGGACCACACATACCTTTAGTGTGGGGTAGGTTGAAGGAACAGAAAGGAAATAAGAGCACACGATAGGAGTCCTAAGTACTAGAGGGGGCATAGCTTAGGTGGTGGTGATAATGGTTGTTGGAAAATGATAAGGTGTCATAAGGAAGATGGTGATAATAAGGATGATGCCAAAGGAAAAATCCATGTACATGAATGAATGTGTAGGGAAACGTGAGGTAGGTAGTGGTAAGGAGAACTACTTGGAATAGGATGTAATGGTTGATGTACTTTGGTGCGTTGAGAGCATGCGTAAGGAGGTCTACGGTCAGTGTAGTTTTGCATGCTAGAAGGTTGCAGAGGTTACACGTGTTGGATGTGTGGAGGAAACATGCTTGGAAAAGTAGGAAAATCCAAATTTATTGTGGTAGTATGGTGGTAGGTGGCATTGTAATTAATGTAGTAAAAATTGAAAAAACTATAAATAAGGGGTCATGGTAAATCATTTTTACCTTGTGAAAATTTACAAATGAGCTTGTGCGAACTAGGGCATCCTTGAGAGTATTAGCGAAAGATCGATTGTGAAAGGTAAAGATTTAAGAACTAGATTGTGAAGAAGAACACACCATGCGTAGAGTGAGTTTGTGAAATAATTTTTGCGGGTTTGAATGGTGTAGTGTGAAGAAAGGAAGGTTTTTTGGTTAGGGTTTTGAAAACTAGGGCATGAATTGTACAAATTTACATAGGAGAGTGTGGTTAAAGGTTTGAGGCATCAAGGAAACCAAAGCACAAGGTAAAACTAACAAGTACCCACCAAGAATGGCACCAAGGAGGGAAGCAACCATTTCACCCAAGAAAAGGGGCAAGGGAAAGGAAAAACCAAGTGTGGTAGAAAATTTCAATGAGGAGTGGTATTCAGAGATGCAATACCCAGATGGGGTATTGATGGGGATGGAGTGGGTGTCCCACATAAGGAAAATGGTTATAAGTGATTATAACCATCAAACCGATCAAACTGAGAAGGACATGACTTTGGAACTGGTTCACCTACAGAAAGAGGATGACCGATGATAAACTAGTGTATGATGACTCGGTGCAGAGGACTTTGGAGAAGGTCGGATTATTACAATTATGAACTACCATTTTTTAAAAACTTGAGAGATTGTACTAGTGGCTAATGTCACGTGTACATGAAGATTATTTTTACTTTGTTTTGGAAGGAGAATGCACATAACCCCATAATTAATCTCAAAGTTCACTTGGACTCATCTATACTGGGGAGTCATTTGATGATGACTTGGGTGATAATGAGGTTATCAAAGAAACAAATAAGGAATATGAGTATAAGAAAGGTATGCCTTTTGATATCTCAAAGATCAATAATCCAGTGATGAAGATGGTCACACACCTACTTACCAAATTGAGTGGATAGGAAAGGTGGACCCAAGTTAATAAGAGGTGGTTGAATGTATGCAAGAAGATAGCTGAGGGGACCATCTACAACATCTCAACCTTCATTATAGAAGATATAATTGATGTCACATGAGATGGAGAAAAGATAATGTATGGAAATATCTTTCTCTTGATCATATTCTCTAGATTGGGGTGCTTGATGGGCCAAACAATAACATATGGGAGTACCCTAAAGAAGACCCCTCCCTACTAAGAGATTTGTGGCTTATACTTATGATACTATGACACCGACATACAAGGCGTGCATAGATAAATGGTACAAGTGGATGCACGATGCCTTCAAAGGCACGAGTGGAGGATCCTAGAGAAACTACCATCCTTGGTAAAATATGAGGTTGAATTTGTAGTTTACCAACAATTTTACATTGGTAGGTTCACTCTTACTGATGGCACCAAGAGCCCATGGTGTAAATTACCATTTTCCTTTACAACGCGTAGTACTTCCAAAGCATGGTTAACAGTTTAAAGAGGCAAAGAAGTTGAGATTTGATCTAAGTATTATAGATCAGAGCATCACGAGTGCATGTGAACACTTGTCTACCCAAAGAAGTGCATATGTGGAAAGGTATGTCTCACATGACATACATATGATCAAGCCTATTACAATACCAATTGTTGGGGCCACTGCAACAAGGGTGTATATTTATCTATGGACCAAAGTTTGAACAAGGTACATATTTAGAGGATGATGTAAGTATACTAAGGACCCTTCAGGAGAAAGAAGGTAGAGACAAAGAAGAAAAAGATAAAGAAGAGACTCCTACAACAAGTAGGGCATCGAGCACGCATGAAGGCTAGGCCACATGGACAAAGAAACAAGTGTAGGTATGAGTACTTATACTCAAGGAAGAGGTCCCCAAAAAAAAAAGTCTCTCTAGTGAAGAAGAAACCAAGGGTAGTTTGGAGTTCTGACTCTAAGAAATGAGAGCTTGAAGCATGAAGAGATAGAGGGGGAGGAGGAAGAATGAGATCCTAAGAAGAACCCCCTGTATGTACAATGTGCATGAGTTTGATGAGGAGTAGAGCGCACCTTCTGGAGGAGGTTAGAGAAGTAGAAGTGGATGGAGAAGAATAATTTGGAACAAATGTGCAAGATACTACGCATGTCTCTAGAGAGAGATAGACCATTGTGGAATGAGAAGTCACAGGGGATTATACAGACCTTGGTCGATCAGGAGGTGGAGCAGCAGCGCTGAAGAGGAAGAAGAAAAAGAGAAAGGTGGGAGTCTGGGAGGAGAAACAAGTTTGGATAGGTTTCCCAAAGGGTGCATGTGCATGGGTGGAAGACACGTGTACATATCGCAAGGCCTATTATGTCCTATGATGTAGATCCCAACAAAGTATTGTGCACTCTTGTTACCAAAGTACAATACCGATGGACCAAATTTTCTGTTGGTCATATTTTGATAAGGAAGGTGCATTTCCACACATGAAGAAAGATGTTGTCCTAGGAGTTTGAGTCCCATGTTGATGAACTAGAGTTTGAAGTAAGTGTAGAGCCTTAATCGATACATATACTTCACCGAGCTCCAAGGAGATGAATCCATTAGTGGATTCTCAACAATTAATTGATGAACAAGCATGTAATGCATTGAATAAGGTATCGGTGGAAGTGGAGGCCAGATTATTTGGGAGGAATAATAAAATAAAAGTGTTGGAAAAGGAGTTAGAAGAGAAGAATAAGGAGATTATCGAGAGGGATAGGGAGATAAAGGGGAAAGAACATATTATTGTGTAGTTAAAGGTTGAGTTGCAGGGAGGAAAAGGGAAATTTCGAGGCGTATATAAGAAGGAAGAGTTGATAGAAAATTCTATCATACTAGTGCACCTTGGAGTTAACCCCCCTGCAAATGTATGAGATGACCCTCCATTGTTTGGAGGATTTAACACACATAATCACGATGCAAAAAGCAACCCCTAGCACTAGAGTCTATGGAAGAAGTTATGGCATGGAAAACAACAAGAGAAGGAACAGATTGAGGCAACCATAACTCAAAGATACTCAAGCTTCTTATGTTAGTTAAGACCATGGCTCATATGGCTGAAAGTTGTCTATGACAACTATGAAGATAGGGATCAGGTGGCAAGCGTGTTGGTTACCACTCATGAGGCGAGATTTAAAGGAGTTCCAGACCAAGAACAAATAAAATTAGGTGGAAACGAGATAGGATCCTTGTCAGAGGTCGAGAAGAAGAGTGACATTATTGATATATTAAGGACCTCTATAAAGAATAAGCTCAAGGAATTGTATCCCTAGGTAACATGCAGAATGGACGCATTGGCGATGACCTTGGAAAATAGTTGGAAAATTTGGTTGACACATTCAAAGCCAAGGGTGAAGAGCTAACATTTGAAGAAGTCAATACAATGATGGGGGATTTGTTCAAACAAGTGCAGAGTGAGGTGGAGGGATGGAATGTAATTGAAGCATCATTGAATAAGGATTTTCCCATCCTCCTTACATAGTGACAAAATTATTTTATTCTTTGGTGACAATAAACATTCTTTTATTCTTTATGGCTGCAAGATTCTTTATTCTTTATTCATGGAGAGATTAATCATATTACCCATTTCGGGGGTGGAAATGAAGCAAGTGTGGGGTAATGTTGAGCATGGAAAATGACTAAGTCCCTAAGAATAGAGGTTAGTGCACGTGTAGAGGCATTGTAGAAGAAAGGCACATGAGGATGTGCACGTGAGGAGAACAGGGTTTGTACACTTGAAGTTAGAAAGAATATGTGTAGGAGGAAGAATGGATAGACCAAACACTTAGCCAATTTTGGAATGAAAAGCTAAATATAGACTTGGAGTAGTGGCCAAGCAAGGTTTTGAAGATAATATTAAAACAAGAAGACTTGTAGTTCAAGAAAAGTCTATTTTGGGATAGATCTCATGCGAAGGAAGACCAAGCGACATGCATAGTTCTAGAGCTAATAATAGGATCTGAACTAGAGTTAACTAAAGAAAATCTATTATTAGGAAAGCTTGCATGCTTTTGTGATTATCTTATAGTGGTGCATGGCTATTCTTAGCATGCAACCTATTTTGAGGATGCATAGGCGGTGAAGGGAAAGTCCCCACCCCTATATATATATGTATTGATTTTGCACAGTTTTAGGGATCATCATCCATGTTTTGTTAGAGTTATGTTGTTGGTTTATGTGAGCGCATGACTTATGGTGACATTACTATGTATGTATTCAACTTCATGGTTTATAATAATTAATATAATGGATCTTTGTGGCTAGATATTGGTTGTTGACATATATGAGAATGGATCTTGTATGGTAAATATGATTATGGTTCTTGTTTAATTACTCATGCATAATAGTTGAGATCTAGATCTAGTTCATATAAAAGAGGACTGGTACCATTGTGCGCTTTGGGTGAGCGCCTCGTGTTTTGAATAGGTGATGTGTTAGCACGCCTTGGGTTGTTGGTGAAATAATAAGACTACATGCATAAATCAAGGATATGGAGAAGGGTCTTACTAAAATCATAAGGAGTGTATGAATAAATGATATAATAAAAATAATTGATCCTAGATCATGAGTTATAATTCTATTACATAGTAAGCACATGATATAAAGAGAATAATAATATAATAGGCAAATATATACTACACTATCCTAGTATAATTCAAGCTACAAAAATCAATCAAACCAACATAAAGTAAATAGTTCAAGTTTAAGGTGAAAGTTTTCGATATGGATGGAGTGCAAATCAGATCGGAAATACCTTTTAAAGAAGCTAATGACCATCCTATCTTACCCAAAATAGCTAGCTATTAAACTAGTAATGGTATAATTGATATTAATGATAAAATATCATTAAAGAACTTTAATTAATGAATATTAAGCTTGTTGATTTTAATTTTTGAATACGTACAATATAATAAAAATATAACACAATGCAAAAAATGTTTCCATAACAGAAAAATCACCTCACAATTTCTTTAATTAATAATAAAACAAGGCTAATATAATCATTACAACAAGTCTTGTCTATAATCAGTAGGACAAGATAAAGACTAATAGTAACAAATAAGAGTCATAAGTGAACTAAAGTCAACTAAATATGAATAAAATAGATCATATATAACAAGTATCATCAAACACAATATATGGTCAACATACAAGAAGCCAATATTAGTTTAAGTGACATATTCACATCTATCATGTATCTGTTGATCAAATTTTCTTGTTCCTATTTCAGATTAGTGAAATGGTAACAAATAAAACAAACAACTCCAATAATGAGAGGGTTTAAAGCTACCTCTAGATGAGATGATGATGGATATGGGCGCAAAATATCCTCCTCATAGTGAGCTTGATTACCTACACAATAAAAAAACTCAACACGAAAATGGATTAGTAGATATGGAGGGTGGGTTGCCCGATGATGTCGATCTTGAGAAGTGAAAACTTCCTAGGATGGATGTTAACCCACTTTTTAATAAAAGATAGATAAAATGAAAATGGATAAATGATAAGATGGAGAAAAATATGAATTAAAATAGAGAATTTGAGATAAACTAGATAAGATAAAATACAAATTTGATAATGAAAAATGATAAAAGCGAACCAAACTTGATCAGGTCGATGGTGACCCGAGAATTCTAGACATAGTCAATGGTGATTGATAGATCCGAATAAGTGATATGAAACTGATCTAGGACCGATAAGGATGTTGAGACACTTGTAAAGGATCTAGATATGATAGAAACAAAAAGGATGCAAGAAAATTGGTATATTTGATGAGAAAATGGTAACTATCTGATCTGGTTGATGATGATCGAGTGAATCAATGGTGAGTGGGTGTGATGAAGATGAAATCAAGAAATAGGTGTGTAGAATAACAATATCGAAAGGTCTAGGATTTGGGTTGATCGAAAATAGATAGTTGGAAGGTGGATGATAGATAATAAAATAGATGTGGATCGGATCGTCAACAAAGACTAGGAAGGGACCTAAGGTTTGGTGGATGAAAATGGATGGAAAATAAAATTGTAGAGATATGATGGTGATTGATGGAAGGGAAAATCCCGAGATGGATGATAAACCTACTAGGTGAAGCACAATGATGATGAGATGATAATGGAGATTCCAAACAAGCAAATGTGTGATGCCAAAAAGAAGAGAACTTCAAATATCCAAAGGTGATGCACAAGATCTCCAAAGTAGCTCTAAGATGGTGATAACAAACTTCAAATAAGAGTAGGAAATGAAGCTAAGATCACAAGAAAGCCTAAGTCTCAAAAATTGCATCTTGGTGAGAGGAGGGGTATGGGCATATTTATAGGGTCGATGATTAATTAAACTAAAATGTAATATAATATCCTAATCTAATGCAAGTTTGTAGTAAATAAATGAATATTGAAATACTTTGAAATAATACCCAAGTAAACTAAGCTAGAAAATATAAAACCCTAATGTGCAAAGAGGGTTAGAAGAGCCTTAGTTGATTCGTAGAGTTGTCTTTGGATTGTGTCGTAGTAGGAGACCGATCAATAGAAATGGAGGACTATCACACAAAAGCCCTGAAACTTACAAATTTGGTAGATTTGATGTATTGGGGTGCTTGGAGAGGGATAAGGGCACCCGTGGATGCCTTGCTATGAATTTTGGGCACCTTGGTCCGTGCGGATGCTTGAAAACCCAAATTATCAAGGTCATAGGATGTTCGCACTTGTTCACCTTTTGTCGCGTGTATGTCGTTGAATTCTACCAAATGTCTCTGTAAATCTGAAATGAATGAATCACCTGTAAAACCTTAAACAAAGCATCAAACCCTAAAAAAGAAAGATAGAAATGAAGG